>JAQFVV010000740.1:165000-243541 GCA_028023455.1 Epiperipatus broadwayi | reverse complement strand
TTTAAAGGCCATAGAGATAAAGATTATGTTGTGGAAATGGGATGGGGCAGAATATGGGAAGACATAGAGTGGGGAATGGAAAATAAAGTGGCTAACAGGTTTATCTGGACATAGTTGCTGAGATATTCTTGACTTCGTTTAAGGAGAAGCCAAATACATCACATCACATCACATCGAATGTAAATGCTTGAAAACAGAAAGAGTCCATATAATGAAGTTATGGTAGAATAAATATAAATAAAGTGATTATACAGAAAGTGAATTATTGGTTTTTATGCTGGGTTTGGGAAAAGATAAGGGGGATTTAGATATAAAGCTTAGAGAGTTGACAAAGATTATGTTGTGGAAATGGGATACAGCAGTTTATGGGAAAATTTAGAGTGGGGAATGGAAAATAAAATGGCTAACAGGTTTATCTGGGCATAATTGCTGAGATATTCTTGACTTCGTTTAAGGAGAAGCTATAATACATCATATCACATCACCTCTTGGAAGGTTTACTGATAATTAGTATATATTGTCTATTACTTTTGGCGTTTTTTTAATAAAGATTAAGTTGTGTTGAGTGTTACAACAATTTAATTAAAGAATAACAAATATAATTATACTCTTTTAACAATAAATTTGATTTTACAATTTTTAAATTTATTTTGCAGGGGAGTATATACAGCAGACATATTATCTTGCTAAAAAGTTGGATGCAGTTGTTGTATCTGTGGAGTAAGTATTTATTTCTACTGATTTAAATTAATGTATATTGATGATTAGATATTCAAATATCCATTCTTCATACACACAGACACACACTATCAAAACAATTGAATTGCTTTATTGCTTGAGAGTTTGTAAAAATTTTGAGTGCCAAAAGTGTCAAAACTGACATCGATTTGAGGACTTTTTGCTCCTGAGTCTGATATTCTACCACTGCAGTAAATCATGAAGGGCGTGGCGTATACACCATTTAATTTATTTTAATATTTTTAGCTTAAGTTTTAGAAAATAGAAAACAAGATATATTCATAGAGAAAATATTCACATTACATAAGAAATATAATAGATACTTGAATTAATTCAAATTTTGGTTTTCAAAAATATCTATTAAAAACAATAAGATGTATAAATAACTGTTTTTAATTTATATTACTATATATTGTAATACATTAAAGATCAGCCTTTTCAAGCTATTGTGTGCGCGCTTTTTATGAGTGTTAATAATAAATGAATACTTTCATTCCCAACACAAGATATAGTATTTATGAAAGAATAAAATGAATCCACTTATTCTTTCCAACCCAAATGCTTATATATCTATATATGCAAAATAGCTTGAGTTAAAAAAGTGAAAAAAATTATCGATATTTAAAGAGTGAACCAATTCATTTTTATCAGAAATTGTCCAATTAGTCAGTAACTGGTTATAAGGTTCTGGTCCATTATCATTTAGTATACAATGATTTGCATGATGATAATGTTTTTTTAGAGTGCAGAAAGATGTATCCCTATATATTCTGTGTGTTTGTGTGCATATTTATACATGTTCTGTATATATTGTAAAATATTCTGGTAAAATAAGATAAAAATATTTTTAACCTATGATGTGACAGAAATGGATACGTTATTTAGGAGTTGTCAGAAGATGAGCCATCAGAACAAAGTTGAAAAATATGATCAAAATTGTTGCAAAAGTATTATGCAAACAAGATATTTTAAGGAATGAGAAATGTTTTGTCAATTAAAACCCAAATATTCTTGAATATCATCTAATAATGAGGGTATTGTTACACTAAATGTTAAGAAAGCTAAAAATCCAGAGTAGAAAGAAAACATTGTATATGAGATTGGATTTTCAAAGACGATTTTTAGAAATGAAATACCATCAGCAGTACATTACATCAGCTCCTTTATATCCACAACAATTGATGTTAATTTATATTAAGAATATTAAAGTTCATATACAGTAGTGAATCATAATATGTATTTTTAATGCACATGCATAAATGTATCTGTATGTACATTTTGAAAATGTAAAAAAAATTCTGTATAATAAACAAAAAAATATTTTTTCTTCAGTGTCTCATTAGAATTAATTATAGCATTGATCATGAATTAAATAAAACTTATGGTATTAAGATAAATAAACATAAAAACTGTATATAAATTAGTTTTTTAAATTTTGAGATACTATGTAGTTCTGCATAGTTTAGGGAAATCGCAGATAGTCTAGAGCACAAGGTTTTTGAGATTGTGCTCAGTTTTGTCATTTCTGTGCTTGACCATACGATGAATTTTGATAGGAAACCCTGAGTAACAAACAAATCATTTAATTACTTTATTTATTTTATTGAATTGATTTATTATTTTTAATTTAAATTTCTAATGTGCACACATATATATATGTAGATGTTTCAACACACATCTATGTGCATTAAAATGCATTAATTTATATAATTTATCATTCATAAATATTAATATTCTTAATAAGGTTTGGAGCATAATGTTGTAGATACTGGAGAGAAGGTACTGATATTCTGCAGAAATATTTAAAATAGGATTTCTAACAAGCCAATGACAACTTGGTATAATTATGTGAAAAACTAATTCTATAGTTGGTTTCTTGAGATAAAAATCATTAGTTTTTGTTAAATTAATCTAACTAAATACTGCAATTGTTTTATTTTTTGTTTAGTTTACTTTTGTTGTACAAATGCAATAAGGAAATTAAGTGTGTTTGCTTATCACCTATAACTTGTGGTGATTTGTTAAAAAACATTTCAATTATAAACTTGAGCAGAGATTTTACATAACTATTTGAATCTCATATTAATAATCATCACACTTTTTAGACATTACATGAGATGAATATATTTTTCAAATATTTTTTAAAATATTTGTTCTGTCATGCCATCTAATTTTATTCTCTTTAAAGTGGAAAGCATTTTTATATTATCAACAACTCATAGACTTCTCACTTTGCCTTTATGTAAATTATTTTCTTTACTTCTTTCTTGTATTTAACATATAAAATACTGCTCTGAACTTGCATCATGTATATAATAATACATTTGCTTAATGTATTTATGAAAGTTGAGATCTGGTTGCTGTAATACAAATTTATACACAGATTGTAAGGCCATAACAAGCAAAATCTCTTTATACATGTGAATAAAATAAAGTCCAAATATCTGTTGTTTTATGAAATGAAGTCTATTTATGTATTTTAAAAATTGATATTTATAAGCATGTATTCTATCTTACATTTATCTACACTTATTTTAAAACCCTAAATTATTTATAAGCAAAAAAATTACCAAATAATGACGCTATTCTTAATTATCTGTTTTGAAAACTTAACAGATATTCAAATATGTGTTTATATAAAAATAATGAAAACATTTTTCTATCATTAATATATTTTTTAATGTTATTTTTAAATTGAATATTTTTTAAAGATTAATAATTATTATACAAAATATATAAAATGCTAATCCTAGAATGCTTTAACCATCAAAACAAAGAATAAAACCAAGAAAACAATAATATAATAATAAAACAATATTACCATCTGAGTCATCCTATTCTTTCCTAAGGTGTGTCACTGGAATTGCTTTATTCATCCCCCCCCCCACTTATGATGTTTTCTTGGGGGAGGGGGGGATTTACGATTCAGAAGCAAAGCTTCTCATGACATTGTTTGTTGAGTAAAATAATTATTTAGATCATTGGCTCTAAATATTTCATGCATTGTTTCCATACTAAAGCAATTGTTAAGTGAACTACAAAATAAGAGACAAACTTAATTTCAAAAATAACTTTATTAGTGTAAAATAATTGATTATTTAAGAATATGGGAATACATTGTCTTCTTTCTTGGCAAGAAGTTCTAGAGGTAGATAAATGAGCTCAACATCCTGATTGAGAATCTGTGATGGATCTAAAGTTTAATCCCCTGGAGAATCTCTAATGAAAATGCTAGTATCAAATTTCATGTGTGATTGTGTACGTTTTAGATGATTTTTGGTATTTGAAAGAGTCTCCATGTCTCATTATAGAGGAATTTTGAAGACAGGATAAAATCTTTACTTTTTAACTTATTAAGGTGATTGATAAATATGAGGTCCTGATTTGGAGGTGGGAGGGTGAAAATTAGTTTACAATGGACGCTCCAGATTGTATGAACTAAAAACAATAAAAGCGAATCCATAGCACTAGTTCTTCAATATCCAGTCATGTGAGAAATAAACTTTTTCTTCTCTTTTTCTTTTGTTTTGTTCAGCAATTCATTTTGTTTATAAATTAAAAAATAAATAAGCAGATAATCAGATATGTCGTTGTTTTCTTATAAGTTTTGGAGACAAACTTTTCTACTACTGTTCCATTCAGGGGTCTAGATTGTTTTATCTTTCTTTCCTGTCTTTTTCAGCATAACATAGTATTAAATTCAAGAAATTTTCTTATATTCCTACATGCCAACATAAAATTCTATTAATAAAAAGTTATTATTGTAAATAAAATATACATTAATATTTTTTTCTTTAAAATATTAATAACTTATCATAATTTTTTGCTTTGTTTTTTAATAATAAAACAAATACATTTATGGGTTTGTGTGCGTTAGTTTACTTTTATTCCATGTTCATATATATATATACTCCCACTTGTGATTCTCATATCAAGTTATCTATCTGTAATCAAGATAAAAATTATGGTTTATGTTTTGTTATATTAATAACTATTATTTATCTAATTATAATAACATTATATGAGCTGTTATTTAAAAGAAAAAATAATTAAATAGTAAATATTTTGTTTTATTTCATTTTTTTTATTGTTATTCTCTTCCTTAATAAATTGTCATTTTGAACTGACTGCTATAGTATATATATATGAAAATAAAATCTTTTGGGGTGAAACCTTGTATTATTTTGTTTAAATTCTCTAAGACATTTCGAAATATTATTCATCATTGTCATTACGAAGAAGATCTCAATGAAGAACTGTTATGTCTTAAATAATAAGAAGATTGAGCACGAAGTAAGAAACATTCACTGTTATATATATTTGATGGTTGGTTATTTAGAATAGGTGAATTAACAAAATTTTTATTTCCTTCCATTTTACAATTAATTCATTTCAAGTTTATTTTAGAAGAAAGAGATATGATCTCCACAAGGCTGGAGTATGTTGTGCTTCATTCGATTTATTTAAACCATCCGATCTTTTTAATATTTTAATAGACTAAATCATGGTTCTCAAATTATACTTTTCTAAGTTAATACATTTTTAGAAATTTGTCACACACCTAACTTTGAACCATGAGAGAGTCTATTGAAATATAAAAAAAAAAACCCGGGTAGTTTAAATAAGTCTGATGAAGCACAACATAATCTAGCTTTGTGTTGACTACTTATTTTATTTATTTCTTCTAGAATCCACTTGAAATCAATTAACTATAAAACTGAAGGAAATAAAATTTTTGTTAAGACTCATATCTGAATTATCAACCATCAAATATATATAAAAATGATTGTTTTTTACTTCACGCTCAATATTACTTAAGACAAAACAGTTCTTCATTGATACCTTAACCTTAACAAAGATGAATAATAGTTGACGTTTTGGGAATTTAAACGAAATAATACACAGGTTTTAAACAAAAAAAGACTTTATTTTTATCATATAATAGGGAAAATATTAAATATATATAAGCAGTTAGTTCAAGATGATAGTTTATGAAAGGAAAGAATAATAATATAATTATAAAAAAAGAAAGAAAACAAAGTAAAAATTATATTGTTTAGTTAGTTTTCGTGTAGATAGTTAAATTCATATAATTTTGTTATGAGGTAAAGAATAGTTACTAAAATAATAGAATTTTTATCGTTATTATGGATAGATAACCTGGTCATAAAAAGAGTGTAAATATATATATGCATATATAATAATTGTAAGCAAACACACACAAACCCATATATTAACAGTATTAGAGATTAATTTTTGGTGATACATAAAAAATAGCGGAAAATAAATCATTCTCATTAATTATCATAGTTTTAAAAGAAAAAATATATTATTGAGTAATATTTTATTACTTGTATTTTTATTTATTATAATTACTTTTAATTTAAAAAATGCTATGTTGTGATGCAGGAATATACATTTTTTTTTCTTGAATTTAATAGTTTGATAGATCAAAAGCGGAGAAATAAATATGAAAGGAAAAACAAACTAAATTCTTCAACTGAATAACAGAAGATATCTTTATCTTCAGAATTTACAATAAAATAAGGACTTGTTATTTATTTATTTCGGAAGTTATAAATAAAATGGAGTGCTAAACAAAAAAACAAGGGGGGAATTTATTTTTCTCATCGGTTAGATTTCCAAAAAGCTGGAAGAATGCTAATAAATTCGCTTAAGTTTGTTTCTCTCGTTTGTCTTTTAGTTCATTTTATAATGATTCTGCTATAGAAAAAAAAGTATGCTAATCCAAATAATCACTACATTTCAATCATCAATGCTATTAGAAACTATGCTATCAGATCGTAAGTTGAGCCCGAATAAAAGAAAACATCATATTTGATAAAACAGACAATAAATTATTTATTATGTAATGCACTTTGTATCAAACGAAAGTGATTCAAATGGTAATATTATTTTATTATTAATTTCTTTGTTTTATTTCAAAGTATTATTGATGGGAAATTTAAAATATTCTAAAAATAATGGCTAACTGAAAGGAGACCCTTTGATTCATCTTTGAGGCTTTAAAGAAATCAAGCACAGCAAATTACTAACGCCCACTCCACACGCTCTTGTACTTTTGTCGTTGCAGCTGCGATTACTGTGTGATTATTGATGTAGTTTAGAAACATGGATCAGCTTACATTACCCAGATCAATGAATTTAATGTTTTTTTTTTTTACTTCTGTGGTTAAGACTAAAAAACAGGATGGTTTTTTCCTGTTGTCCAATAGTTCTCAATTGAAATATCAGTTGAGTTTTATTGAAGGTAGAATTAATTTTTTTTCTAATAGATATTTACAATCATGACAGACAAAATTAAATCATGACTTTTATTCCCAGGAGACCGTAAAATCACCAGCAAAAGCAGCAAAAATCCAAAGGTAGTAAGAATCTCCTGGTTTTGAATCCAGGCTACCATTTGATATTATTTTATTTAAATGCTTACAATTGTAAATCACTTTTAAGTGAAGGAAGATTGCAAGAAGTGGGAGGACTGTCTCATTTTAAATAGTACATTACTGGACTTGGTGAAGTTAGAAGAAAAGGTGAAGAGACAATTGATTTAAGAAGAGAATATGGACTGTACTACAAAGCGTAACGATTGGACGTACAGGGGGAGTATGATTCATTATAAATCAAAAATGGAAAAACAATATTGTGGGGATTGATAATGTTATCAGGCAAAGTGGCAAGATTAGTTATTTAACTTAATAACTGATACCAAATGCATATAATTCAGGTTTATGCTGAAAGAAGTCTCATTGTGATGAAGAAATAGAGGGTTTTTATGTGGATGTACAAAAGGCTTTTGATCAGACCAAATAACATTTTAAAAGTCATGGCAGGCATTAATGGTAGAATTGCTGAAAAAAATTTGCAAGATGAAAATGTTGTAAGTAAATTTGGTTATGGTGATAGAAATGAGAGAGGAAATAGGCGTTCAGAGTTTGCTGGAAAAAAACCCCCTTTATATTATGATTTTTTTTTTGAGAAAAATGTTAAATGAAAATGGACTTGAAAGCATTCAAATGAAGGTACAGCAGAATTGAATTATATTTTGACTTACAAAAAATATATATATTTCAAGATTGTAATGTTCTTAATAAGTTCAACATAGGAAGTGATCTTTGATTAGTGAGATGTAAGAGAGATAAAAATTATTAAGAAAAACAATATTTACAATTGATATTCCTAATCTTCAGAAACATTCGAATGAATTTAAATTAGAACTTCCAAATCCATTTTCAAATATTAACAGATTTTGAACATGATTCAGATTTGAATGAAATCAATAGGAAGATAACTTGTACACTTTTAAAAACTGCAACAAAGATAACAGCATTTGGCCAATACAATTTTTGCTGAGACAATTTTTGAAGAAAAGGAGGAATATCCAAATATATAAAGATGATGCATTAAGAAGGACTGAATATATACAATTTTGATGCAAAAAAATTTGATAACAGTATAAAAAATTGTAATTGTGTATTAGTAAGTAAAGATATAGAAGAAAATTGTCTTAAACTTATAAAACAACATCTTGGTAGAAAACTTATTTCTGCATTAAGAAAAAAAAGATGGAATATTACTAAAAAAGAAATGACATAAAATGTGAAGAAGAGTTCTATCAAGAAGAACAAGGAAAAATATTTCCTACAACTACTATATTTTCTGAATTGTCCAGGATTTTAAATGAAGTGAGAAATGCAATTAAATCTATGAAAATGGGAAAAGCTCAGTTAACAATGGAATTTTAATTGATATCTTAAAAGAAGCAGATGAAGAAATAGAAAAATTGTTGGCAAAATCATATACCAGATAAATAATCTAAATAATAATGTTGTACCATATAATTGGAAGAATGCAATATTAATATTTTGAAAAGGTGGTAAAGAAATTATTAGAAATTACCGATCTATCAGTCTTTTATCAGTTCTTTACAAAATTTTTACCAAGATAATTACAATTTGTGTCTACAGTAAACTTTAACTAACCAAAAGAACAAGCTGGATGTAAAAGTGTTTTTAATACAGTGCATCATATCCAGGTATTGAAAGAAGTTATAGAAAGGATCGAAGAATATTAATTGCCATTATGTTTTGGATTTGTAGATGATGAAAAGTGTTTGATTCCACAAGCATTTGTTTCCATAATTAAAGAGCATTGGATCATTAAAATATAGACCAAGGTTATTGTCATATTCTGAAGAATATTTAAAAAAATGTGACAGCAACAATTAAGTTACATAACGATACTGGGAAGATTAACATTAAGAATGGTGTATGACAGGATGACTCCATATTTCCAAAACCTTTTACAGCAATTCTGCAAAAAGTATTTTGTGGATTGAATTAGAAAGTTAAGGGAGTAAAAGTAAATGTAGATTATTTAAGTCATTTAGATTTTGCAGATGATGTAGTTGTTTTTGCAAATAATGCTTTAGAGCTTCAAAAACTGCTGCAAGAGTTAACAGATGAAAGTAAAAAAATAGCACTGAAGATAAATGTTAAAAAACAAAAATAATGTTCAATGGATTTTCTCAAAAATAAAAAAAATAAAGATTGATAATGAGTTAACTACCAATATTTCGGCCAGATTATTACAGTGGATGGAAACATAATGGATAAAATTAGTCATAGAATTAAACTTAGTTGGAGTGCTTTGGGTAGAAATAACTTCATATTAAAAATAAATATGCCTATGTGTTTGAAAAGGTCATTTTTTAATAAATGTGTTATATTAATTCTCACTTATAGATCTGATACATGGATGCTTAACAGAAAAGACCTTCAATGAAATATGGTGAGATGCATGTTAGGATTAACAAGAAGAGATTGTAAATGAAATATATAAGTAAAAGAACAAACAGGTGTTACTGATTTAAGAGATTGAAGTGGAGCTGGGCTTGACATATCACTACAAAAATGACAATAGATGAGATAGTTGAAATATTAAAATGGATTCCAAGAGATTGTAAAAGACTTAATAAGAGACCATATATGAGCTGAATGGATGAAATAAGGAAGTGTGCTAGGGTGATGTGGAGAAGAGAGGCTAGAGATCAAAGAAGATATATTGAACTTGTAGAGATCTTCATCATTCAATGGATCAATAATGTTTGAAATAATGATGATGAACCTTTTAAAAAATATTCAATTTAAGGAATAATACTTAAAAAAATTAATAATAGGAAAATGTTTTATTGATTTTTTCTATACTCATATATTTGAATATATGTTTTCAAAACAAATAGTTAAAATAAATATACATATTCATAATTTTGTAAATGAATATAGTTTATAGTCTTCTAAAATAAGAGTAGATAAATATTAATGTTTAAACTACATAGAATAGACTTTATTTTGTGATATTTTTTGCTTAATTTTGTATGCATTTATAAAGATATTTGCTTATTATACCCTTGCAGTTAGAGTATAATTTGCATTGGAAGAATGGAGCCTCATGCAACAATAAACTTATCAACACCAGGATCTCAAATATGAACTACAGCGCAGAAGAAAATGAATTTATTTCCATCTGTGAATTTACTTTTTGTCTGCTTTGTAGATTGTATTTGACATTAAGAAGAATTGCTTTAATATATCTAATTCTGGAGGTTTATTGCTGCAATTATTACATTTTACTTAATACTATATATTTTGAACTTTATATATATATATATAGTTAAAAGGAGGTTGCCTTGACAACAGCTTGAAATTGTTGATTGTTATTGATATTAGGATTGTCTAAGTGTTGATGGCTTTTAATAATATATATATGTATATAAATATCAAATGTGCTAATGCTAACACTAGAACCTATATTTAAATTATCCAACCAATAAAATCAAAACGCCATTCAGTATTAAGTTCAACTACATACAAATGAAAATAACGAACTCCTATCTTTCTTTTTGGCATCTAAACTTTTATATGAACTATTGATTAGACAATGGCACCTATAAGGACAAAATTAAAAAAAAATATTTCTTGTTTATTAATATCATGTTTAGTCTATGAATGATATAAGAACTTAAGACATCTAATACAAAGTGAATTTTACATTTGGGCATAGATGAATTTTAATATATAGGTGGCATTGTGATTTGAATGGCTGGATAACTTAAATGTACACTGTTGTTAATTTGTTTATTATGTATTTATATCAAAATAAACCTATGTTCTCTATTAATATTAGTCTTTTAACTTTTCTAGTATTGCTACAACATAATATTATATTGATATTTTGTGCAAATTTATTTATAATTGCATGATTGATATTTTGATGAACCAATAAAACAAAGTTAGTTAATTACATTTTTTTCAATTATGCATTAAGGAATAAAATAAACAAATTATATGATTTCCTTTATTAGCTAAATTATGTTTTAATGAGCATATATGATTATCCATTTATCCAATTATTCATCTTATTTCTCAATCTCATATTCTAGTAGATAAATGAACTTGTGCAATATATACAAACTAATTAAAGCTAATATATGTAAAACAAATAAGTAAATAAAAATAAAAATATGTCTTCTGGTTGAAGTATTAAAAACAACTGTGATGTATTTTGTTTTATATGTATTAATTTGAAGATTTTTGCAGATTTTAAGATGTAAACATTGAAAGTTTAATGAGAATTTTCATATAATATAACTAGGGTAAGCAATCGATCAAAACTGGAACTTTCAAGCTGATATAAATGCCATCTAGTAATAGTATTTTTGTCTGACAGCTTTAGAATAAAAATCGAACCACTTTTAGCTTAATAGTCTAAATATGATAAAAGTCAAAGATCAGATGCATATCCTTAATATTTCTGGAAACTAGAAGACTGTATATTATTTTAAATATCTTCCACAAGTAACAAATCTCTATGTAAAGAATTATATATATATATATAAACAACTTATGAATACTTTTTTGAATAGTTGCCAGTTTAATTTTGTTTCATTTGGTTTTCTATATATGCTAAAATAAAAATATAGTTAATATTATTCTAAAATTAAATATATAATAAATATTAGTTATAGTCAATGGTGAACATATTGATATTATAAGTAGAGTTTTAAACCACTAAACATCACATGATCACCATTTCTTATGCTTGCTCATAAATAGAGTTTTATTAGTTTAAGTCCATATTGTTTTATTTCATATATATTATATTTAATATTATATACATGTGTGTCTGTATCAACGCGTGTGTGGATTTATTGAAACGAAGCTGGAATTAACCCTATAAAATTTTCTCTACTAGTATTAATAATATAATTAAATTTTATGCTGTAATAAATAATCATAACTTTTTTAAATATCTGTAATTGAAAAACTGAAGTAAATGCCTCCCATAGTCTGTAATAACACATCCCATAATATGGCTATAATATAATATTTATTTTTATAGTTAATAGTGGGATACTAATATTCTATAAAATTAAATCCAGTTTTGTTTTATTACATATAAAATTATGTTTGATTAATATATCAGTAATCTATATTTTTGTATATAATTTATTTTTGTAGTTATAGACGATCGCCTGAATATAGATATCCGATACCAGTAGAAGATTGTTTAACGGCAACAAAATACCTTATGAAAAATTCAAGACGTTTTAATGTTGATCCTAAAAGAATAGGTGTTATCGGAGACAGCGCTGGAGGAAATATGGCAGCTTCTGTTTCCCTTATGTTGAGAGATAAAAAGCTTCCAATGCCTAAAGTACAAGTTATCCTTTATCCTTGTATCCAGATGTTTGATTTTAATTTACCCTCCTATCAAAGGTTTTCTCAAATGATTGGGCTAGCCAAACAAATGATGACGGAATTTTATCTTATCTATTTAGGATTAGATACATCTCTTAATGGATCACTGGCAAAAAATGAACATGTTTGCCCCAAAACAGTTAAACAGAACGCTTTCAAAGTTGATCTGAATGGAATTCCTCCAGAGTTTCGGCAAGGATATGAAAGAAATGAGACCAAGTGTAATCCAGAAGTAGAACACATTGTGAAAGATTCTATGCTGAATCCATACATTTTTCCTTTAATGACATCAGATTTGAAACGTCTTCCTCCAGCCTTAGTTATCAACAATGAATTCGATATTCTTAGGGATGAAGGATTGATCTATGGATATAGATTACAGAAAAGTAATGTTCCAGTAGAAAATATTGTTGTAAGAGGTGGATTCCATGGCACTATTGATCTGTTAAACTTTGCTGAAATTGGCACTAAAGTAATGGACGATATAATAATATACCTGAAGAAGAAATTATAATATCTATTTAAATAATTTCTATTGTAGTTTCATTAAAGCAAAAATATTTGTTTATTTTTAATACTACTAATAATAATATAATAAATCAAGTTATGTTCGTTTTATTTACTGAATTATTTGAATAAGTTTCGATAAGTACCTACATAAGTATGTAAGCGCGTGAATGAAAAGTGTGTATATATAATTCCCTCGTTTAAAAAAAATATGTGCAGACATCTTTTATTTATGAAATATATTTACAATTCAAATATAGTCGAAATTAATGAGTGTATAAGGCATTCATATATATATAAATTCAAGTTTCCCATAATCTATTTCATAATTAAAATTTGTCAAATTGCTGGCGGTTATTTCATGCTTTAAAATCGTAATGGTCTTGGATTTGATATTCATAGGAAAAAGACATTACGTTGAATTATTGGAACAAGTAATCACTTACCAATTGAAGAGTGATGTTAAGATGAGTAAAACAATTGTATTTATTGGCTGATTATTTTAAAGTTGATGTCATTATCTATAAGTGAATGTTAATAGCAATTTGATTATCTCGTTGAGTAAGTTAATTTGTTACTATTAGTATTAGGTATACTTCACATCTTCAATCCACCACACATTCTTAAAACATAGAAACAAAAAATTGTATAAAAAATGGTGTTTAATTAAAAAAATAAAACAGATGCAGTAATTTATAACAGAAGTTTACAGTTTATGTTTGGGCTAGGAATGATACGATAATCTCTAATCTAATAACTGATTACTGATAATCATTAGAATACTTTGCTGAAATGAATGGTATCAAAATTGTAAATACTGAAAATTTGATACTTATAAATCAAATTATATATAATAAATAATAATAGCATGTATTGCTAGTAAACATTCATTTATGGACTATGAAATCACCTTTAAAATAAGATATATGTGCTGTTAGCAGGAATTAAGATGTGAGATAATTAGTTTAATTTTAATAAATTTTTCAAAACTTTTATAGACTGGACATGCAGATTTACATTAATACTCATATTTTCTAATAATTTTGGACAAAAACTAAAAATATTATGAAAGAATGAGTTTAAACTCAAACTTTAGATACATGCATAAATTAGTTAATAAATGAATTTCCCCAATGCACTTACATATTATTAATCCTTAAATGCATATGAATTCCTTTAAAATTAAATGCTCAGATTTTTTTGTTTGTTTTATCTATTTATTACACATCATGTTTTTAAAATTTAGGAAGATTTTAAAACTTAGTAAACGTAATGAAAGCAACTGAGAATGATCCTATGTAAAATAATGGTTGGAGAGTGGAGAAGGATTTGATTAGTTATTAGGTAAGTAGAATAAAAACCCAACTATGAAAACAATGGATTAAGAAATTGATATTTTTAATAAAAAGTTTAAACTTTTCTTAAAATTTAAAACTCCACACATTTAGATAAGGAGCTTGTAGTGTATTAGCTAATGTATCCATCATGCTTATGACCTGAGTTTGAATCTGAATTGGATAAACTAAGCTGTTTTTAAGGGACTAACAGATTTTTATTTTTTTAGCTAGAAGATTGATAGTCAACAAGGCAGTTATCCAATAATGGCCAAAAAATGAATATCTGCTTTTAGATAGAAAGTAAATCTTTTTAGTTAATTCGAATTGGTCTTATGAATGTCATACACTGTTTGGAAAATAGAAAAAAAAATACACTTGTAATATGATATGGGTTTATCATTAGTGAGAAAAATCATACTTCTAAGGGAAATGAGACTATATTATTAATACTTTAAATTATTACTATTTTTTCCTACTACTATTAACAGTACCACTATTTTTTACAACTATGATCATTATTTACATTGATGCTACAAGTTTTAAGAATATGCTTATTAGAAAAATATATAAATTTAAAACCGAATACATTATTTTATTATGTATTTGGAGCTAATATCAGATTTAGAAATATATATATATATATCTTATTAATTAAAATTATTATAAAGAAGTAATAATACTAGCACACTTTTTATGTGCTTTACACGATGGAAATACAATACTTTTATTATTCCACACTCCCAAAATTACTAGACAGTTTTGAATATCTAATAATTTTCTTTAAATGTTACACTATTTAAAAATTCTTATTACTATATTTCCAAGCAATGTTATAAAATTTCAATTCTTGTAGTTGACATAATAATTATTAGAATAATAAATATTAGTTTTTTAAAAAAACTTTCTCAATATCTCAGAGAATACAAGAATTATATTAACCATTAGCAAGCTGTTAACATCCTTAATATAAAGCAAATATTACTATTTGTTACAATGAATTTTGAACAATACATTTATTATTATAAACACAAATAACAAAATCCAGCAATGTGTAAGCTAAAATCAAGTAATAGAGTTATATGCTATTGTATTGGTTTATATTAAAACAGGCAAAACTCACTATACGTATTGCCACACACAGCAAGCTAGAGTAATCAATGGATGTCAGAAGGCTTGTGCATAAAATTCCCATCTAGTACCTACTCATCCAATATCCCCAGACTAGTTTCTGGCTTGTGGCCTAGATGGGGATTTTATGTACAAACCTTCTGGCATCCAGATTACTCTAGCTTGCTGGGTGTGGTAATACGTATAGTGAGTTTTGCCTGTTTTAACAACAGTTATACACAAGCATAAGTAGTGTTAGTCATGTGATGTTTATTGGGTTAATATCAAGGATAGTGGTACCTAATGTCAAATAACTAGAAACCATAACATCTAAATATTAAACTGGTTTCATATCTATGTGATTATACAAACAAGTTGGATTAGATGCTATATTTCTCAATTTTGGCTGATAGCTTTGTAGTAAAACTGAAAAGTAAAAAATGGCTGCTAGAAATAAAATGCATTAGATCCTAAAGGTCCTGATGCATTGTTCTAAGATCCAAAGTTCCTCAATAATGAATGTCATAAGTTAAAAATTATATTGGAGATATTGGAATAAAAATATATTAAGCACTATCATCTCACATCTATTAATTATTAAAACTTACAATAAATTCCCAGAACATGAATTAGATCATGTCAAAACAGTGGAGAATCTAAACTCCAAATAGTTGTGAATATGTCCAGTGATATTAAAGCCGGATCTTCATATTTTTAATTAAGATTAAAAATGAAATGGCTTTTGAGCAATCAAAGGATAAACTATGGTGGTGTTTATATTCAGGAATTTACTTATGTTAGTACATTTAGGGAACAAAATTAAAAATGAGTGATAATAACTTAGAACTATAAAAAATGGTACCCAAATATAATATATTTTAATAACCTTTTCCTCTTTTTACATAGAACAGATAGCATTAATGCTTGCACCAATCATGCTTTTTTAACAAAGGAAGTAAATAGTAAACTGAACTCTTAGATTTATTTTGATGGAAAATTCCAAGTATTTTGGTTCTAAATACTAATACTTGAATTTCCTTATATATCAATGGCTAGTGAAAGTAAAAATGAATTCCATTATATTATTTCCTTATCTTAAGTCTAACGAGGAAGTAGCATTAGTAAAACTACTTATATTAATGTTAATGTGAATATTTAGTGATGGCATTTCTATCATTTAACCGAATTGCTGATTTAAAAAAAAATCAATGTTTATTCATACTTTTCCCAAATACGTTTAATAACTCTTACGGATCTATGTATTATTACAGCAGTTAAATGCAATTCGCTCAAGTTATAAATGAAGTTTGAACTTTTTAAAAAAGATAATTTAGCTAAATGGTAGAAATAATCCACCACATAACTGCAATTAATGTAAATAAATCTAAAAAGCCAGATGTCAGCTCCAATTTATCATGAATAATATATTTTATTCGAATTGTCATAGTATACAAAAATTGACAAATAATTCAGCAATATCAGGCACTTTATGAATGTCTTCTTTTTTTTCTATATGTCAAAGCATCGGCCGGGAAGCGAACCCGCAACAACTGTCTGCAAGCAACTGCTTGCAAGGCAGCTGCACTAAACTCTCATCTGTCTTCTTTTGCTTGCTTTATAATACTTTTGACAACTATACAAATATAACAGATGTCCTAACTTGCATTAATATTTTAATAGTAAATGATTTGGTGTTGAAGAAGGAATATTTTGCAATATGATTGGGTTGCTTTCTATAAATTAACATGTTAGGTTGTTTTCTATTATTTAACATGTTGCAATAAGACTATATTAAGGCGGAATCAGAAATTAATTTTTGAAAAATCTTGATTAAAAAATCAACATCTAAATATATAATAGGTAGACCAATGCATCTTAAACATTTAAAACATCACATAACCACTATTATTTTTCCTTGCAGGAGCTAATAAAGTATAATACTTCTCTTCATATAATAGTGCCACCTAATGTAAGCTATAGTGATCAATAAATACAAGAAGGTTTGTGCATACAAGTCTCTATATAATGGTATTTATCCAATACTTCCAGACTAGTTTGTAGCATATGGTTATCATGAGTGAGGAGCCTTGGATCTGATAACAATGTACAAGTTAGCACTATTGTGTGGGAAAAGTTGCTATTATTTTAATAGTTTGTGCAAGAAAAAAATGGTAGTTATGTGAGGTCTTAATGATCTAATATCAATTCTAGTCAAAGGATGTTGATGACTGTGGTTAAAAAAAACCAAAGACACCTAAAATATATAGACAATGAACTGGATCCAAATCTGTAAGATTATGTAAACAGAAAATCTTTGATTGAAAACATTACCATGCTTTTAGTTTGGGCTGATTGCTCTATAATTGATTAAATAGATAAAAGGTGGTTTCTGGACATTATACAAAGAACTAGGTACATTTCTCTTAGATCCAAGACTCCTCACTGATGTCAGCCATAAGTTAGAATTTAGTCTGGGGGTATTGGAGAAGTAGCAATAGATAGGGATTAAAATGCACAAACTTTCTGCTATTAATTACTATAGATTGCACTAGGTGACACTAATGTATGCATATTAAATTACAGTATATGTAAATAAATCTGAAGAGATAATAACTTTAATCATTGTGTATAATAGAATTTGTCATAACTACACTTTCATATGACAAAATGGACAAATTTCTCTGCATTTCAGGAATAATTTTTCTTGTCATTTGTCTTAAAGGACAACCAATAATAACAGTCAGCTGACAAAGATGGTTATTCCTACTATGCATTATACTGCAGAGTGATTTATAGTTTCTTCATGCAGTATGGTAGCCATAGTAAATTATATTCAGCACAATAATCAAAGATGAAATCTCTCCAGATTTATGTGCATTCAATTTAGGTTGTGTTAGCCTATTTATTAACATCTATTGCTATTGTTTTTAAATGTTTTTATTTAAGCTAGAACTTCTGTTTGTTGGGTCAAATGTTGGACTTGATTTTGAACATACTTATATCAAACATATTTCTTTCAAATTTTGTAAACATGTTAGCTACTGAGGACAATGCAGTATGTTACTGAAATATTTCAGGGTTCTGTATAACTTCAAAACATTATATATTAGTTCAATAAGGTTTTAATGATGGACATTAGATTGCTATATATATTTGTAAAATATGTTTTCACTTATTTCATAAAAAGTGTTTTCAGTTAATTAAAATAGAAAAAAATGGAGAAAATCTTAATTTTATTGATTATTTAAGTAAAATTTGTTTCTTAAAAAATCTATCATAAACAAAAACATCTAAATTATGTTTAACACACATGAATTTCATTTCAAATACTACATATATGATGCATTATTTACATTTTCAGTTTTTTAATTTGATTATAAATTGTTACAGAAAGGCTGTTACAAAATATCTAAATACTAAAACATAAAAAATATTATATATATATATCTTTATCCTGATTAGCAATATTTATGAGATCATCTGCCATAGTAATCATCACCAATGGTGGTCAAAAGTGTCAATCATTTTGTAAGATTGATGCCATCATAGGATAGGTACTTCAATCAAGCTATTTATTCCAAAAATAAAATAATGACATTCATGTTAAAAATGTACAGTAGATTTAATAATTATATAGTTAACAATATTGTATTTTGATTATACAATTAAAATACAATTAATAGATTTCATATGATTTTCATCCAGTGTCTTTGTAAGTCAATTTCATTTATGACATATTTGAAGTAAAGACGATTTTTATCTATAACAACTGCAAATCAAAAGAGGTCAGTTTTATTCACAATCAGTAATCAAAATATATTTTAAGTCTGTACAACAACAAAAAAGTATATTGATATTTGTTATAAAATGTGTACATTAGCTAAACTATATTCATTTAATCGACTTTATAGATTAAAATTCTCACAAATATTTTGTTTGAAGTAAAAATAAAATTGTAATAAATATCATGATTCTAAATTATTTTAAGAAAAACGAGTTCATACTCTATGCAGTTGATAATAAAATTCATATAATCAAAGGTTGCTAAAGATAAATTTAAAATGTTTTGGATCAGTAATCTTGTAACTTGTTTATGATTTGTTGAAGATAATGGCTGATTTTATGGAAAATATAAATCAGCAAAAAATAAAAAGATTTAATCATTTACAGACATTAAAACTATAGCAATCAACTTTATATTATATTTCTTTACCTACATTTTATTTAATTTCATTGCCTTTATAAAAAACAAAATTTGTGATTAAAAAAAATCAGCATTGCAAAAAAAAAACAAAACAGGTTTATTGATTAAAAACTACAAAAAACAAAACAAAATAATAATACTTAAATCTAAAAAATAAATTTTAAAGTGTACATTGTTATTTTTTTTTTAATTTTAAAATATGCATTATGACTTAGAGAAATATCATTTTCTGGCTACATAAGAAGCAAAATGGTGGATTGTCAATAAAAAATGATAATTTTTTTTTTAAAATTATAGCTACCAAAATGTTTTATATAGTATATTCACTAAATAGGTTAATATTTTTCTAATATATATATTTAGTAAAATGTTTATTCATTAATTAACACTTTTTACAATTCAAGCTTTATTTTTTGATCATTTTTTTTATATTTTGAAATTAAAATTACAAATTATTTTTCTCTCCATAGTAACTTATTATGAGAAATTTTACTTATAGGTCTTAACTGTTCTTGTTAACCAGGATGAAAGAATACATAAAAATATTTTGTAAGAAATGCTTTTATTTAATGTGATAAAAGCAAAAAATAATTTTTCAACCACAATTTAAGTTGAGATATTTAACTCAAAATAAAAGTGTAGAATATCCATAAACTAATTAATTCAATTTTTTTAATCTAATAGTTGGATAATTAATTAATGGACACCCTACACTTTTATTTCAAATGAAATATCTCAACCCAAACTGGTTGAAAAAATATATATTTTGGATTTTATGGCATTTCTCTGCTAGATGTTCCCAGTGAAAGCAGTCAATTTTGTAACTCTTTCATATTTTTGAAATCATTTTTATAATGAATCAGAGTTTATCTTGACCACAAAAATCAGGATCAACTTCATTGCAAAATAGTTTCTTATTTTTAGAAAATCTGTTACTATTTCTTTATATCACATCTCCATTCTAATAAAAATGTGCCATGTAATTGTCGTATGATATTTGATCATTGAACATTCAATCATTAGAAATTAAATTGTACAGATAAAAATATGCCCTGATAATAATAGGTTTAATATTATCACATGATATTGAAACTAATATTTAATACATCTCCTAAAAGCAAAAGGATTTCTATCAATGTACTGCAATAATTTTATTTGAGAATGTTCCATAATGAACTAAAAACATGGTGCCAAAATCACATGTATTTTTCAATTACTAAAAGTATTAATACTGAATTAATGTTCAAGTACTGAAAATAACATTGTGATTTAAACTAGGAACTTTATCTTATGAGTTAATACAGGTGCATTAAATTGTAGAAAATCGAAATACATCTTGGTAATATGAGATTTAATGTCATTATGTAGAGATATCTGAAGAATATATTAATTTTATTTATAATTTTGCCAACTGTGAAGCACTTTTAAATGAAAGTTATTCAATAACTTTATGATAGATAGTCTACATCTCATTATCATATGTTTTTATTTTCATTTCAATTATATCCTACAGTTATTTTTAAGATCTACTACTTTTATTCTAACATACTAACATATAAAAAGTGTATAATATGAATAAACTTTGGTGGACATCTGACTAATTTCAAACAATGCCATAAATCTATTCTAATGGTTGAGATATTTTACAAAAGTAATATATAAATTGCTATTTTGTTGGAAATAATTTGCTTGCATTCACCTGTTAACAAACATCTTATTACATGATCACCATTTCTTATTCTTGCTCATAACTGTTATTAAAACAGGCAAAACTTTCCATACACTAGTGCCATTCAGTGCAAGCCAGAGTAATCACTGGATGCCAGAAGGCTACAAGCCAGAAACTAGTCTGGTAATATTGGATAAGTAGAAACTAGATAGGGATTGTATGCACAAGCCTTCTGGCATCCATTGATTATTCTGATTTGCACTGAGTGGCATTACTGTATGGAGAGTTTTGCCTGTTTTAAACATCATGTCTGTAGTGCTTCTTTATTTTTTAAAGTCACAGTGAGTTTCAATAGCCATTTATCTATGACTAGAAGCATCATTTGCAATAAAATTATTGAAAGTATTTTTCTATAATATCCCATAATAATCATTGCAGAATTCGGAGTCAGACCTACTGTGTCCATAGTTAAATGACAGAAATGGCATTGCACAAACACAAAATCTTAATTTCACAGGAAATAAGGATCATGATAACCAGGACCTAGACTAATGTAAACGACTGAAGATACTCACAGCTTATTTATTATATAAAGATTAAATTTCATTATATCCCTTTATAAAGTGTGTTGCAGCTCATATTCATAGTGTTCAAAAATTGATCATTTATTTTTATTACTATTTTTTCTTATTTTATACAATTATTATTATTACTGATGTTATATCTGTTTTTATCACATAAATAATCAACATGGAAGACTAAGAACTTTGTTGAATTTTGAAATACTATATAATTTTAAACATATTTTCTAGGTTCTTCAATATTTTTCTTACGGGAGAATTATTAATTAGGTTTTTCAAATTATGAAATTATTTGTTGAATGAAACACTTGTTTCATCATTACTGATTGTTGTTCCATGCAAGATCATTAAAAAAGGTCCAGCTTTTTGGATCTTCTATCAGCATTTTTTCAATCCTTATTACTTATACATTTTTTATATTATTGTGATATTAAAAGCATTCCTATCCAGTTTGGAGAAGTTTAAAAAAAGTGAGACGGAATATAATCCTGATTTAGGAAAAATTATAAAAAAGTCCATGTTGGATCTATATATTTATCCTCTTATGGAACGAGATGTATAGCAACTCTCTTCAGTAAAGAGTTCGATATTATTGGAGATGAAAGTTTAATATATGGATACCAATTGCAAAAAACGAATGTGCCGGTAAAAAATATAATTATAATAAATGGGTTACATGGAATTGTCAATGTTTTAATTAAGCTAACATCAGTACCAGAGTTATGAATGATATTGCAAAGATATCTAAAGAAAAATATTTGTATAATTATTGTACATATGTTTAAATTTAATGAAAAATATTTTTACAGTTATATTTGATTAAATCCCGTTTTTAGAAACTTATATATGCACTTGTGGTGTTTCTCATATGTCAGAAGATACCAGTTATTTCCTACAAATTTAATTGTAAGAAGAAATTAATTAAAAAGATAAATAAAAATGATAACTATAATAAATGTAAAAGCTGCTGAAACAAGTAAGAGTTCTGAATAGAAATAGTTGATCATTTTTTGAAACAAATAGTAAGGTTTCACTATAAAGACTGTGTTTTATAAAAGATTATTTATAATTAAGCTATTATCAAAGTAAACACATCAATAAAAATGGAACAATGGTGTGTAGTATTAGCCATAGCAGATGAAACTTGTTTGATTGAAAAGCATTTGGTTGAAAACCGTTTTTGTAGCCATTGTTATAATAAAATTAGCACCCTTGTGATGCTGACCAAGAAAGAAGTAAAATGTTAAAATATAAAAATTTGGGTACTTTGGGATTAACCCTGCCATGACAAAATCATCTGGCAATAATTATTCTAACTTTGCAACTTTAGATTTTCCTAATAATTTTGCTGCCCATGTTAGTAGAGTAATGTTGTTCCTTTCTACAGTGTGTGTGGGGGGGGTGTGATGACAGAATGTCATAGTTGTGACTTATTTAATACAATTTGCAAAATTAAAATAATTATGACCAGAAGATTACACCATGGCAGCACTGATCCCAAAGTATTAAAACTTCTAGAGGCTGTGCAAAACCAAAAATATATACAAGTTATATTTAAACTAGGTTAAATTTAAAATCTATAACAGAAATTGAAGCAATTTTTTGTAAATAAGCGCATACTAAAAATGGCATACATAAAGTAAAATTTATTAAAATGTTCATTAAAAATTACAGAACAGTTAAGATGTCATCTAAATAACCTGTAGAATTTGGCCTACCTGATAAAATTTTATTAATTAAATCACATATAATGGCCAGTAGATTATTTTATTTCGTTTCTTATAACCAAGTGCTCAAAAAATATTAATTCTAAGTTTACAGTCATTTGGGTCCTTGTGTGTGATTGTATATGTGTGAACATCCAGATGGTTTTCTATAGAATTATTTGGATGGTACAAAGGTAAAGATCACATCTAATGTCCCCATACTTCATTTTTTATATTTGATAAATTGTTCATTGATAGCTGATACATTCATAGTACAATGGCCCAGGGCATTTGACAATGATTAGCATTGATATTATAACAAACCAGAAATTTTTATGTTGGTTATTGTAAATATTTCACTATATAAATATGAGTTGCAGATGCAATTTTGATGATTGCTTTTAAATTATGTCTTGACTTTAGCATTGGTTAAACAATGATTAACCTCTTGATAATTAATGCTGGTGATGCCATATTAGAACTTATATTTATTAATAATATATTAGCATTTCATATAAAGCAAGCATGGAGGTGTAATTTAATATATATATATATAAATAATAAACAGTTATAGTGCCATATATATACCCCCTTGTATACACACACACGCACACACACACATATATATAATATTATTATACGATATCTGTAATTTTAAAGCAATATACGTAATTATATAACTGAATATTTGTAAATACAGTAACTAAATAATTAAAAATTTTCCAATAAAATTTTTACTTATTTAGTTACTGTATTTACAAATATTCAGTTATATAATTACACACACACACGCACACACACACATATATATATATAAGTGCAGGGTTGCTGCATAGATATCTTTGTGCAAGTTAAATTCTAGTAATCCTGTACCATGAAATAAAATTTGTAAATTAAAACAAAATGAATTCTATACACTTTTGTTTAACAAAAATATAGAACCGTAGAACATTAAATTTTTTTTTATTATTTACACTTTTACTTTTTTATTTACATATTAATTTTCTTAACTTTGGTAACCACAAATTAACTTCTATAAATTTTTTATATGATAAAAATAGGATATATAAAGTAATTTTTATTAATGTACATTAAAAATTATAAAAAATAACCTGTAGAGTTTGGTCTACCTGATAAAATTTTATTAATTAAAAGACATCTTAATAGCCAGTAGATTATTTTATTTCATTGCTTATAGCCATGTGCTCAAAATTATTAATTCTAAGTTTACAGTCATTTGGGTCCTTGTGTGTGATTGTATATGTATGAACATGCAGATGGTTTTTTATAGAATTATTTGGATGGTGCAAAGGCAAAAATCATATCTAAAGTCCCCATACATCATTTTTTATATTTGATAAATTGTTCATTGATAGCTGATACATGCTTAGTACAATGGCCCAAGGCATTTGACAATGATTAGCATTAATATCATAATAAACCAGAAGTTTTTATGTTTGTTATAGTAAATATTTTACTATATAAATATGAGTTGCAGATGAAATTTTCATGATTGCTTTTATATTATGTCTTGACTTTTAGCATTGGTTAAATGATGATTAACCTCTTGATAATTAATGCAGGTGATGCCATATTAGAACTTATATTTACTAATAATGGTTCCATTGCTGATTTTTGATCATATTCTATGCTCAATAATTTCCATACCTCTATATTTTTTCCCATTGTGTAAATAAATATATTTACAACTTCATTGCTCAAAGAAAAAATCTGAATAAAAGCAATGATATCATTGCATGGATACAATCTTAAAGTACATATAAAAACAATTTAAATTGAATTATAAACTCTAATTTTTTATTAATTATTGTGCATTGCAATAGGTTTATTATTCTTCCTGTTGAGACTTTTTATAATCTTTTAATTATTACTCTGTATCAGAATATGAATAAATTGTAGTTGATTTGGGAAAAATATAAATTTAGAAATGAAAAATATTTTAAAAAATTGTATTTGATTTTTAAAACTATTGGAACAAATAATAATAAATACAGAACAAAGGATGTAAAACATGATTTAATAATCTTCAGAAAATGAATGAAATCTTTTTTATTTCAAATTTATGAACAAATAAATGTTATTTTTTAATAAATCTATCAAATTCTGTTTCACAATTGCTTTAAACTATTAAAATTACTTAACAATTTTTACAATATCTCAAAAAATCTGAATGCAGCATCAATAATGATATATTGGAAATCAGTTTCACAAGATGAGTTGATTGGAACACTGTTTTTGTTTTGTTTTCATTGTGATAGATGATAATTTTTATTTTTAAAAATAAAATATATACATATAGAATAAAAGTGTAATCATGAATACTTTCAATTTTTAATAATTATTACACAATTATTGTGTAAAAATAATCATGGATCTTTAATTGACTAGGCAAAATATCACTGCTTTTATTATTATTCTAAAAACCTTCTCAAAATATAATCATATAAATACTTTCAAGATGGAAGAACAAATAAGGGATGCCACCAAGCACATGGAGAATGGACTAAAATACTTTTATCTTGCTGCTTTTTGATTATATTGATCTTTTCAAGGTATACAATTTTGCTTTAAAATAATGAAATATTTTAATAAATGGTTGTAGAAGAGTGATTTAAAAATTCCCAGCAGTAATGAGTTTTACTAAGTATCTCTATGTCAAAGATGTAGAATATTAAATATTATATATCTTTCTATAACAATTTATGTATTAAAAACTACTTAATTTTTGAGGATCTGTTGCAGCATAGATTCAATAATGATGTCTTTGAAGAAATTGTCTTTTGTTATATAATCATCTTTAGTACCATCTACTGCAAAAAAATTTATGAGTTCAATTGTATAGCACTATAACATGTAGGTCAAAGTATCTCAGAAAATACAGCCTGTAATATAACAGTACAACCATAATTATTTCAGGAATGACAAAACAAAAGCTAAATAAAAAAGTAAAGAGGAGGGGGAGAATTATAAATTAAAGAATCTCATTTCAACTTGACTTTTTTTAAAATTATCAGAATTATTTATTTAATCTAAATCATGAATTATTGTTTATGTCTTCAAATTATTCTATTTAATGATTTACTAGTGTAAGGATTTGCTATCTTAATATAAACTGAGCACTGATTATATATATGTATGGGAGATAATAATCTGGACCAACTGATGAGTGCTAGTTTAGCACAAAATACATATATTGATGATTATTTATCTTTTCTGCCCATGGGTGGTCATGTGTATCAGTAGTATGAGATAGTGTGAATAGTGAAGTGGCTTGAAAGTCTGAGTTCAAATCTGTTATATTTATGAATCTCTTAATTACTGTGTGTGTTAATTTTTATTATGTATTTATGTTAATTATTGTTTTATTAAAAAGGTTGTCTTGACAACAGTTTGAGATTGTTGATTGTTA
This sequence comes from Epiperipatus broadwayi, assembly GCA_028023455.1. Classification (NCBI taxonomy): domain Eukaryota; kingdom Metazoa; phylum Onychophora; class Udeonychophora; order Euonychophora; family Peripatidae; genus Epiperipatus; species Epiperipatus broadwayi. The sequence continues at coordinate 216,485 of JAQFVV010000740.1, read as the reverse complement.
TTGATATTGGGATTATCTATGTGCTGACTAGTTTTAATGATAAATTATATATTTATATTATCTAAGTCTCTAGCTCTAGGAATATGAAAGCATAATTTCTTCTTAATCTGAATGAAGTAGAAGCAGATATTTTACTGTGGACACTATTAATGGATTGTACTTAGTTTAACTTATTAAACAATTAATAATATATTAGCATTTCATATAAAGCAAGCATGGAGGTGTAATTTAATATATATAAATAATAAACAATTATAGTGTCATATATATACCCCCTTGTATATATATATATACACAAACACACACATATATATATATAAGTACAGGGTTGCTGCATAGATATCTTTGTGCAAGTTAAATTCTAGTAATCCTGTACCATGAAATAAAATTTGTAAATTAAAACAAAATGAATTCTATACACTTTTGTTTAACAAAAATATAGAACAGTAGAACATTAATTTTTTTTTAATTATTTAAACTTTTACTTTTTTATTTACATATTAATTTTCTTAACTTTGGCAACCACAAATTAACTTCTATAAATCTTTTATATGATAGATATTGATTACCTTTAGTTAAGTTGCTCATAATCAGCATGTGAATTAGAGTGTTAAAAATAATTCTTGTTTGCCATTTTTAGTTTTATTTGGAATCTCTCATGCAGAACTTGTTTGTGTTTTTTATGAACAAAATTAGAATATTTATACTATTTTATGATTTAATTTACAACACGCTCAATCTTTCAATATAATAACTTGGGTGCATTGAACATACTATACATTATCATATGTATACTATATAGTCCAATATTTAGAGGTTAAAGATTTACATTGTATATTTATGTTACTAAGGGAAAAAATGTGGACAATAATATTTTTTTAAAAGATCATGTTTTTTACTAGTTGTGTTCCTTGGTTTTCGGCCATCTTGTATTTGGATAATATTATGGATCAATTATAAGTTTCCAGGTAACAAACCTCATGATATTTAAATCTGAGAAAAATCAGATTAGTAAAACAGGTAAAAAAAATATCTATATTAAAATAAAAGTGATATTGGTATTATAGAACAATTTTTAAGACAGCATCAAAATCAATTTCAGGCACTCTTATTTTACAATCTGACTCATTTACTACTCTATATCAAACAAAGTATACAGTTACTTATAAAATATGACTGATAAATATATTTATCTATTATATGACCATTCCCCAACCTATTGCAGAATTATCATAATTATTATGAGGCAATATTTTTTAAATAAGTTTATTTTTAAATAAATTATTAATAGTACAGTGTCGTTTTTTTCTGAAAATTAGGATGTTTAAATAGAAGTGATTCAGAATTCTAAATATTTCAATCTATTTATACATTTTATTTGTTCACTCTGTTCGAAATAGCACAATGGTAGAATATATGTGTATTATATTTAAAGCAATTGTCACAAAACTAAATAAAAGAGTAAAAAATAAAAAAAATAAAATAAAAGAGTATTTCTCTAATTAAAAAATATTTACAATTAGAACATGTACTCACAATGGTGTGTTTCAGAAATCTAAATATTTTTACTTACTATAAATTTTATTAATTTTTGTACTGACATGGTGGTATCATTAATGAGACATTTTTGTGTCCTACCCATTCTACATACTCACACACATTGGCCTATATATTATAATGGGATGGGGGCCGTGATGATATCCCAAATTTCCAAGAACCAGTTCTCTAAAGGTAGGTTGTATTTAAGAACCTATTCTGTTTATTTTTCTTCTTTCTAAGCATGGAAGGAAATCACCACTTGGTTTTTATACCTAAATCTTCTTGGTGACTTCTCAGAAATTTTGCATGACCCCCCCCCCCATACAAAAAAAAAGTGCAGCAGTATACATGCACACTATGATGTACTTTGCAATCTCACTCATTGGATCAAAAAGAATTAAACCCACTTTTATAATTGGAAAAAAAACTTATTTATTTGGCAAGATATTTTCATATTGACATTTTATTTGCATCATATGTTTCTTCAGGTTGATGATGTTTTTTGACTATAGCATCATCAGCTGTATTGTGATTTCTTAACCAAACTTGAACTGAGTCACTGCAATCCCAATGATCTAATGGAAGACCTATTCAATTTATTACTAGAAGATTTGCCACATTTTCCACTTCAAGGCACTTTCTTTTATCTGAATAAATTGCATTCATCACAGAAAACCTTCATTCAGCCTCTGCAGAACTCACAACAATGGTTTTAATTATATTTTTAGCTCTTTGGATAGTTTCAGGTACAACATGTTTCTGATGATTTCTCATAACATTTTCAACATAATAACAGAAATTATTAACTGAAATCTCATGATGAAATAATTTCTCTTCAAATTCTTTCCAGGGAAATACAGCTTCTTCCAGATTCAAAGCATCTGCATTCACAATTTTAACTAATTGGTGGATTTTATGAGTTCTATCTTGAATATTATTACTTATGGTATTACAATTCATTAATCTTAATGTCATATTTGTTGTCACTACATTCAATACTTTTTGATGGAGAAGACTCACACATTTGTTGTCTTCAACAAAATTAATATGCAGGAATTCCTTAGGGGAGATAGTTTCATTTATTATTTTTTTGTAAGTACCACTCTTCTCTCTGATATTCAAATGCTTTAATTGTTCTCTTAATCAATTGTTCAGTATGCAATATATTTACACATCTTCCTTGAAGAGCATTTGACAACAAAGAAATTTCTTCTAGTATATCGATTATTAAAGCCAGATCTCTCATAAAATATTTGTTGGCAAGATGTTTAGCCATTCCAGAAAATTTCTTATTAGTAGAAAAAAAATCATACAGTGCTGGATAGGCTCACCATATTGCAATTGCTGTTCGATGACTGCATGCTGCCCATCTTGGGTCAAAAACTCCATTAATTTTTAGAATTTCAATTCTCAAATTGGTTGAAATTTTATTCAGGGCCATTTGTTTTTTATTAGACTGATGGAAGATTTGTATATTTCATCAATAAATGGTTTAAAGTAATTCATTTGCTTTATGTCTTTGATAGAATCCTCCAGAACAAGCTGAAGGTGATGACTCAAACAATGCCAAATAATAAACTTGGGATAGTGGTTTTTTATTTTAACATTCACTCCTGATCACCTTCCCAGGATCATCCATCTGAATAAAATCCAATCAAATTATTCTTCAAATATGGATTATCAAATCCTACTGAATGCAGATTTTGTAGTAGAACAGTGTAAATGGTTTCAGCATCTTTGTTTTGTAATTCCACTAAATGTACAAAAATTGTTGGTGAAAAATCTATATCTTCAACCTTAATAAAAATGATAAGGACTGGTTTGCATGATATTGTTGATGCCTCAGTAATTATAACATGTCTTTAAATTCTGATCTATTATTTTTCTAAACAATTCCTTTTTAATGTATTTTGCAATGTGCTCAACAATTTTGACAACTGCAAATTGAGAATGGAGTCCCATTCCCCAATCTAACCCATTCTTTTTTTCTAATTTTATCAAATGTTCAATATCAGAAAACGATTAGTTTAGTTTTGCTAAAGTGCAAACGGTATTGAAAATTTTACAAGTGGAGCTCATAAACTTTTCATGAGCTTTGTCTATGAATTTGGAAATTGAATTTTTTGCACTTTCTTTCAATTGCATCGCACATATCTGGTGTGCTTTTGATGAAAAGTGTTCCTTTATTTTTTTTGAAGAGAGGTTTGTTGAACCATTTTATTTTTTCCACTTGGAATAATATTACATCTTCTCCATTCTTTTGACACATGAGCTGCCTTCACTTTTATTGACTCGATTTTGGTATAAATATCACACCCAAGCTTTTTTCCAATAATAAGTAAACCACAATATTTTTCTTTGAATTCATTGGCTTATTTCATATTCCAGCAGTCAGGAAGGTCACTATCTACATTTATTTTATATGCATCTTTTGTACTTTTGGAACTGGACAGCTTATTTGTATTGTCAACATTATTTTCTGTTGTATCAGAAGAAATAGAAAACAAAATTGATTCAAAATATCATCCTTTACTATCGTTTTCGATTCTGTATCCGTTTTTGGATCTTTTATGAAGAAATTCGATATTGTTTGGCATTTTCGTTTCATTTCTTGTGAAGGGTTTATTTTTATTATATTCTTGTGTTACATTGGCCTTAGAAAAAACATATAATTAATTGATTTTTAATATAAATGAGTGGTAACAAATTATAAAACTTAAACAAAATAGTAAAATTAAAAAAAGAAAAAGGAAAAAAATATTTGAAAACGTGTCATGCCATTTAATGAACCATTTTCTTTGCCAAGTTATTCTAGAAAAAATATGTTGAACTCATTGTTAAAAAAAGACACACTGTTATACCAGATATAGCAAACTAAATGAAAATAATGTACTATAAACTTACTACAGCTGGTCATCCATTAAATTTACTAATCAAATAAAAACAAATCCTGCATGATAAATATGTAAGTGAATAAATAAAATATTTAAATAAAAAATAAAAGTTAAATAAATATTTAAAACAACGTAGGCATAACAAAATCATTGGAACAATGGTTTTATGTTACTATTTATTTTCACAATGATATGTTCTTTTGAATGAAGTTATTTTATCTTTAAAGTAAAATAATTTCAGCAAGAGTAGATTTCATTAAATACATTTGTGCCGAATTTATTTCTAATTTTTAATTTTAATAACGCCTCTGTTAAATGTAAGTAAACTAATAGCTAATTAATTTCTTACTTACCTTGTGTAAAAATTAAATATTGATTCATTTATTACTAATAAACTAACACTTTTTATTTGTATACTTTTAAAGAAACTAATTTGAATGCGATAAATAATGGATTTATTTACTTTAAACAAAACTGTTGAGAATAATTCTTAATCACTCTAATTTCATCGCGCATATCACACGTTTCAAGTGCAATATCGTATAGTCGAATTATTCTGGGGAAATCATTTTGAACCCAATATGTTCAAAAAGAATCATTGTTACATTAGATATAACAAAAAAAAAATACAAATAATGTTCTAGATTATTATTGGAAACAATTAAGTAATTTGTTAATTCAACTTTTTTTTAGGATAATAATAAAATTTATTTTCGGATAATTTAACTACCGGTTCGCTAATTTTTTTTAATTTGAAGAACCGGTTCACGCGAACCGGAGCGAACCGGTTGGATATCATCACTGGATGGGGGGTATAGAAAGTGGTTGTGAGTAATGGTCATAAATGAAAAAAAGGTTTGAACTGGGTGATGGGATCATCTTCACTTGCAATCAATACAAAATCAATAATTTATAAAAGTAGATATAAGTGAGATATATTTTATAAGAGCATAAGATTAGAAAATATCTGAGAGATCAATGAGAGATCAGCCAGAGCAACTAAAAAAACTATATATCAAATCATATTTCAACCAGCATCATAATAAATCAAAGTAAATATAAGTAAATATTAAAAGAACCATCCATCATCATCATTGATAAGAATAAACAAATCAGTACAATAAATCAGAATAAAATCAACAGTCCATCTTGTGACTGGATTTGAACAATAAAAAATAAAAATCAACAGTCAACCTTGTGACTGGATTGAAAATAGGTCATCTTTAGACCAGGCTAACTATTGAGCCTTTGCTACTTTGGGCAATTATTTCAGCATAACTTGGATGCACCGGCTTAGTGCCCATCCATTAAAATACACAATAATCAGAAATCGAAACAATAATGCTGGGACATTAAAACATGCTGATCATCATCAATACTCAGGCCACTTTGAGGGCCAACTATAAACTTAACTCCTAATAAGACTAAATTAAAAATAAATATAGTGCCTGGACTTTAAAGAGTATTCTCTTTTGTGCCAACCAGGATGATGATTGATCATCACTGGATGCCACAAAAGCACTAAATACCCATCTCCATTTATAATTCACCCCATGCACGAATCTAGCTCAGAAAACACAAGCTCTATTACTGTTATGTGACCAAGAAATGATGATTTAATACAATTTTAACAATTAAATACAAGTTTATTATTAACAAAAAAATAAATGATATTTAAGGTCTGATTTTGAAATGTATACAATATAAAAAAATCATATTTGTGACTTACAAAATTACTATACAAAATTCAAATTATTACATTAATTTATGTAATTACTATTCAAAATTCAAATTATTACTATGGTTTACATATATATGTGCACAGACATGCAATTTATAATATACAATTAATATTCAATAACAAAATGATTAAAATTTGCACATATGCCCTATTCGACAAGCATTGACATATATGTCCACACAGATTATTTATAAATTTAATTTTGTCAAACAATAAATAACAATTATCTTTACAATTACAAATTCCATTTGGAATATACATAAACTGGTAAAATTCTATTCCCTGGTGTTGGCCGTAAGATTGCGTTGATGCTAACCGAAAACATATACAAATAATGATTCCGAGCCTGTGATTGATTTTATATAAAAATATCTGATTTAGATTTCTAATAAAATATTCTAGTAACTAATACTATATGATCTTAGTCTTTCATTTTTGTAAATGTTTATTAATCTTATATATATTTTTTACTTTGTGTGTGTGGGTGTCTTTAAAGTTACGGTGTTTTTATAATTTTTTTTTTAGTTTATGTGTTTTTTTTAAAAGTTACGGTATTTTTTTAAGAGTAAATAAATAATTTTATTAAAAACCAATACGTAATTATAAAGATATAAAAAGGAATGTAATTTATATACTACAATTTAGAATTGATACCCGACTACTATTAGTAAATAATATTACTATTTAAAAAAAAAAATTTAGAAATTCACATTCAATTTAAAAATGATACCAGAATAACTGACGTTTTTTGGACAGTAATTAATCATAAAATAGGTAGTTTTGTTGGTGTGTATCTGTCAAAAGTTACGGGATTTTTTTAATTGAAAATAAGACGCAATTATACATTTCTTTTAAAATTCAATTTACACAAAATTGCTACATTCAAGCTAAATTTACAAATGATACCCGACTAAATTTGCTCTTTCTTTTTTTTATATATATATTTTTGGACAGTAATTAATGAAAGTGGATTCTTTTTGTGTGTGTATAGACATAAAAAGTGCTGTTCTTGAAATACTACATTTCAAAATGATACCCGACTATGTTGCAATTTTTTTTTTTTGGACAGTAATGAATCCGAAAGTGGATTGTTTTTATTAGTGTGTAGATTTTATCAAAAACCATAATATTATTGAAATACTAAATTTAAAAATGATACCCGTGAATAACTTTTTTTTTGGGGTATTGACAGTAATTAATCAGAAAGTGGGTTTTATTTTCTTTGGGTGTATATATAAAAAGTTACGATCTTTTTTTCAATCAAAAATAATACGTAATTCTACATGATTCGATTTAACCACAACATTGAAAAAATTCACACTACAATTTTAAAATGATATCCATCAACTAATTTGCTTTTTTTTTTTTTTGGAACAGTAATTAATCAGAAAGTGGGTTCTTTTTGTTAGGGTGTATATCTAAATAGGACCATCATTGAAAGACTCAATTGAAAAATGATACCCAACTAATTTGCTTTTTTTTGGGGGGACAGTAATGAATCAGAAAGTGGGTTGTTTTTGTTAAGTGTGTCTATATAAAAAGGTACCATTATTTAAATAGTAAATTTAAAAATGATAGCTGACTAATTTGCATTTCTTTTGACAGTAATTAATCAGAAAGTGGGTTTCTCTTTGTGTAAATCTTGTGTATATATATAAAATACCGTAATTCAAATGCTACATTGAAAAATCAAACCCCGTTTAATTTGCTTTCTTTTTTTTAGACAGTAATTAATCAGGAACTGGGTTGTTTTTGTTAGTGTGTAGATATAAAAACTAATCTTATTTTGAAATAATAAATGTAAAAAAAAATAATACCCAACTAATTTTCTTTTTTGGACAAGTAATTACTAATAATTAGACACTGGATTGTTTTTGTTTATGTGTATACATAGCAAAAGTAACTCGTCAAGAACAAATTATCATGGAAATGGTATTTTTTGTGTGATCCTTGAAATTTTTGCCATTCCGCACCCTTAAAGGCAAATTTTGATGGTTACCCATTCATAATGGAATCTTCAGGACATTATTACTAAACTTACAACAGTAAAGTAAGTTACAACACATTAAAAAAATATATGTTTTATCAAATTTTAAAAAACTACGACTGGCTAAAAAAACAAACTCTCGCATGAAACTACAGAGAAAATAGATATTCTACTATTATGATAAAATGATTAACAAAATCAACTACTACAGCAGCCAATAAAGGCATTTATTTCTCTTTGCTTTTAGCATAGAAAAAAGCCATAAATGGCAGCAATTGGGGACTCTTACTGTGTTTTATCATAGAAAGAAGTCTCTTTGTGTTGGCTTCTGTCACCACCACCATCCAACATAACATGAGGACTCTTTTCTGCATTTATAACATAAAAAATTTCCTCTTTTGTTGGGGGAATGATGGTGTAACTGTATATTTCTAGGAATTGACCTAGAAATAGCGACATCTCATGGCTAACACCAAGGAATAAAAAACAACCAAAAAACTTTACATATTTGTTATAAAATAAAAGTTATTTTCACAATTATTCTTTATTGAAAATGTATAAATTGCTTTTCCTATTTTATAGTAAGTTCCACTCTTTATCGATTAGTTTCTTAAAAGAAATAAATACTATCAACTTTTTTTTTCTTTTAAAACATAAAGTCAATTTTCTGACAGGTCACTTTTGATTCTTGATTAATTAATTATCAACACTTTTAAATTTAAATTATAGAATCATCGATTCTTTACTTTTAAAAAAAAATCCAGGCAGAATCATTTGTTTGTTTGCTTCACTTTTAAAATATCTCTCTTCTTGATTAGATAATGCTGATGAAGTAGGCAAGGTGAGATAGGAAAAGTAAATACGTGAACTGCAGCTCTTCATGCCATGATAAGTAGATAGCCAAGCATAGACTAAGTACACAATGCCCCATGATGTCATGAGAAAATACCTCATTTTTAAGCACTGCCCCTTCTAAGTACCTAGACAGATCATCCACAAGGAGTAGTATCCAGAAAAAAATATCAGGCACTGAGCCAGCCCTGCTCATCTCCTGTGAGTCTTAGGGGTTATAGATGAGGTCTATTCATGAGACCAAGGCCTATACATGAGGCCTATATATATACACCACTGGACTACTCTGGGAGCTCAACATCTAGGTATAGACAGTGCTGAGCCTATATTTCAGAGAATTATGAATGCACTGCATCCAAGCAGCTCTGCTCAACTATACACCCACCATAAACATAAAAAGTACAAATTCATGCATCACTTTCAAAATGCCATTTTACTAAAGAAATTATTTAAAATTTTATTATCATATATAACTCTACTCACCACAGCTGTATATATGTTTATCTGTGCTTCTTTGTCTTTAGATACATCAGCATATTGTAACAGTCAGAAAACGTGTGACTCATAAACATAGTGCAGAATTCGACCACCACACAGAACAGCAGCACCATCGAGGTAGCGAAGCCACCCATGTTACTGAGTTCGAACATAGTTTATCGGTTCCACAATACAATCCATGAAACAACGCATCTGATGCGACATTAGTAAATATTTCCTTAGGCACGGTGGTCAGGGATATGCAAGAGATTCATGATTTTATTCTCAAGTTAGCCAATAATCAAACTAATATTAATTAAACATTCATATTTACATAATCGAGGAAATATTATATAGAATGGGTATCGAATAAATGAAACGTAACTGCAGACATATAGTTTAAAATTATTTATTCACACATTTTAATAAGACAATCATTTACTAATAATATTTTGTGGATTCAAAGCTTCAGTAGCTGGATTTGCGACATGATTATATTTTAAAGAATACATTTATTTATTTAGACATTATTTTATATTGAGGACTTCAGTAGTGGTATTTCTGATACTGTAATGTTTAAAAAAGGAATTCAATTATTTGAAGGCGTCATCTAGCTACCTAAAATTCTCGAGTAAGTATTTCTAATGCATGCCTTGGGGAATTTATACCTTTGCAATGCAAGAGTCTAAAGTAAGATTTAAGAGTAGCGGCAGACATATATTTATTTAATTAAAATATTTATTTTATGACGAAGGGCAAACATTTATTTGAGAGTGAATTATGAAGATAATGCAGAGGCGGAGTGATATATAGAATAATAAAACTAAGTAAAGGAACATGTGGTATGCTTTAGAAAGGCGATATGGAATGGCAGTATATCGAAACTGCAATGCCGTGAATGAGTTTATAAGAATGTCGGGCTGGTCTCTGCCTTGGCCCGATGAAGTAAGGTGTCACATAAGCATAACCAGGGACAAGCAGTACATGTCACAATTTGCCGGCTGGCTGCATGACATTGTCAAATCCTACGGGAGCACCCATTATGCCCGCTTAGGTAGGATGACTGGGGTTAATTTCAATCCTGAAGAATCCGGAAATTTCACGGCAGAATGGGTCATCGCATCTCTAAAATGTAACACATGTATACTGTATAAATGATTATGATGAGATTTAAATAGATTTCTGACTCAGCCCTACATTATCAACATTTACTAAAGAACTCTGGCGACTCTCAAAGAAATGTAATTTTCTAGAATTATTCATTAGATTTAATAAATACAAAACATATATAAACTTGGAGTTATTACAACTAATATGCCAGCCATTTGCGAAGTTGTAGACCCCTGCATTACAATAAATGAAGCATTGAATGCGTGTCGATTTATATGAAAGTTAAGTTAGTTATGAAAGCAAATATTAATGAAAATTTGACATGCATTCATTGTTCCAAGCGATCATAGATTTAAACTTTGAACATTGAGACAATTATGAGCATGCAATAATTAAATAATAACTATAGATAAAATGTAGATTTGAGAAATACGCACCCAAGAAAGATAGAGTGAGGTAAGCTAGATTATTAGAGAAATTTACACATTAAATTAATTATTCAATTTTAGTTATACAAATGATAGTTTTTACATTTTATAATTTAGATAAGTAATATGAAGAAGAGCTATAGCACATTATTAGAGTACTCTAGAGTTTGAACACAGACAGGTACCTGTTTTATAAGAAGTTTTCTGATTCCATTAGTTTAGCAGCAAAAAGTTCACGAGTGGCAATTATTTCTTGTATTTAGATATTTCATTTACTTTCACAGCAGCAGCAGCTTTCACATTTATTTCAGGCAGCAGATCTTCATGGTGAATTTATGACAGGCAATGGAAAGTTCAGCATCCGATAGGCCATCTCCCGATGGAGAATAATCTAGGTGCTTTACTCGGTCATACCTTGGCAGGAACAAATTATTTTTATATTTTGGAGACTCTCAGTGATCGAGAGCAAAGCTAAAGTTGAAGTGAATGTCTCCAGCAAGTCTAATAAGATGGCCTCTTTTTTTATCTTGATCTTTCACATTTTTGTTAAGGTATTTTTAGGTTCTACTTAATCTGCCCTGAGGATAATCAATGCATTTTGTTGGTTTTAATTAAAAAAAACTGCCATTCTATTGTTTACATTTTACATTTACTAATTACATTTTGGGGAATTTTTCTTTAATTAATCTATTATCTATCACTGACCGATGCTTTTAAATTTCAAAGACAAAAAGGGAACATAAGATTATTTTAACTTTTAATTAAATATTACATCAGATTTTTTTAGAATTATTATTAAATGAAATTTAAACAAAGCAATAAATACGAACTTTATAATCCAAAATAAATGATTAAAATTATACAAAATCATATAACTAAAAGAAATCTAAATTATATTATTTTATCCCCATTTATTGCCTTTAATTTGAGATCGAAATGTGTGCATGTTTATGCTGAATTCTACATATATTTATACATTTTTAATATTGCTACACACACAATTCGATACCAAAAGTTTAAATTTGAGCGGGATAGACCGGTCAGTGAGAGACGACAGAAAAAGGTGAAACTTAAGATTCGAATACGAATCTTACAGTTTCAATATATATAATTGCTTTTTCAGCAAATTGGAGTTCCCTGGGCAAGCTGGAAGATTTTTTTCTTGTTAAGTTTGGTTTTAGTGACTGTTATCATCAGGAAAAATGTAATCCATGTAAAATGTTGGTCTCCCTTTCTGTCTAGGATTGTTCCAGGCAAGCAGCAGTCTTGGTTTGATAGATTTTAGGCAAGCAACTGTCTTCTCCATGTTTAAGGCTATGAATTTCAGCACAAAGAAGTGGGTCATTTTCTTCATGTGAATTCAAACTCTTGCAAAGGAAAACAGTCTACTATCTTGCCTTCAGCTACATCAGTTTATGGTAGCTATTCTGCAAATTTTATGATCAGCTAAAACCAACTGCTGCACTTTATCAAGCTGCAACAAAATATTGTAACCAACTTTTCAGCTGACTGTTCTTACAAAAAAACTATTATCCAGACTGGAGCTAATTTTGTTATCACCCTTTTATAGAATCATCTAAGGTGATAATAACACCTTGATGAACAACAGAGTTTTTATTTTTATCTCTTTAATCCTTTTGAAAACATACTTGTTTTAATTAATGAAAAATTTTCAAAATCACGTATTGTGTTTTTACATTCCACAATCAGAATATATATATATTCAGACCTTGTTTAATTTATAAAACAATATTTTAAATCAGAGTTATTATTTATTTATTTTATTTATTTTTTTATTTCAATGAATGTAGAAAATATATACTATAAATTTTGTCTGTGTTTATTTCTAGCTTTCCTTCAACTTTATATATATATATATGCACTATATTAGTGTGTGCTATGTAATCCAACTGGGTACAATATATTGTAATGGGAATTAAGAACTCCTTAATTAAACTTTTAGACTTTTTAAAAACTTTTACAAGTCAAACTTTTTAATTTTAAAACTTTATTATTTATTCTATTTTTATAAAATCATATTATTTTGCAAAGAAACCTTTTTAAAAATCCATTACTCAAGCAAGAAAGTAAATATGATTAATACTTACATATCAATCATACCCCCAGTCTGACTGCGATTTAATAAAATATTAAACCAAGTAATCTTTCCAAACTGAAGTAGCTCCCCAGCTACATAAAATGTGAAACATCCCATGGGGAAATTTATAATGGATTTAAAACCCAGGGCACCATCCAATACTTAGATTGGAACCCATGAGATGTCGCTAACACATTTCAAGCACTTGACTCCTCATCTAGATCAGCCTTGGGATAATTTGATAAAACTCTGGATTTTGTTGCATTAGTGTACAAATCTGACCATCACAATATATATATATATATCTGGGTCTCATTTTATGCAGTAGATAGGTTCAACAGAAAACCCACATTAAAAAAAATCACACAAAAATAGACTTAACTTACCTTGAAAAATGGGGATAGGGTCTGTAATTTTCAGAATTCGCATAAAAGCAAAGCAACAAAAAAAAATTACTTTAAAATTCACATTTAAAAAATAAGCAAATAAAGTATGACTAATAAAAAATTTCAAATATTTGAAAAAAATTAATACAAGACAAACTTTTTTTACTTTTTTTATTAACTACAATATTTAATTTTACATTTTTCATACATATTTTAATCATTACCGCTAGCGTTCATTTGTAAATTGGAAAGAAATCAGACTCAATGTGATGTGATGTATTGTAGCTTCTCCTTAAATGAAGTCAAGAATCTCTCAGCAATTATGCCCAGAGAAACCTGTTAGCCACTTTATTTTTATTCGTGATATGATGTACAACTAGCACCACTTTCTGTCTTATGCTGTGATAATGGTTTTCTGTTTCTATTTTTAAAAAATGAGATGGAAATCAAAACAAAAAGATTATACATTTTCATTAGAAATATTATTTTCAGTTTATAAAATCTTAATTTTTTATTTTAAAAATCTAAAAGATTATTTATTTCTGTTATATATAACAAAATATACGTTTTAAAAGTTTAATTTTTTTGAATATTTATTGCGATATTATTGTGATATTTTTATATGTAAGTATAAATCTATTATTATTATTTACTCATTAGTATAAATAGGTTATTTACATAGAAATTAAAATTCTAAATACAGCTTCAGGCCATATTCATGTTAGCTGCCAATATAACATTATATTTTTGAAGAAAAAAAAGTATTTCAAGTGAAAATAAGTTATTAATAATTTAAATTTCTTGATATCTAATAAATATAGTGAAATATGAAAGATATTAAGAAGAAACATGAATCACATAACTTCAAAATTGCATTAAAATAATCCACACAAAATGAGACCCAGGTGTGTATATATATATATTATAATGATCTGGAGAGTCAAGTTTAACATAATCCGCACTACAGGGCGCCATCTAGACATTTGAACCTAGAAAAATTTATATAGTAGGCAGATACGTGTAAAAAAAATATTTTTTTTATATATTTTGATTCCGGTCATTAGCCCATTGTCACTAGCTCAGTGGAACAGCAGAGATTTATATTTTATAAATTCTTATCTAAGAATAATTTAAAAAAAAATAAAATAAGCCACTGCCAGTAATTATACACACAAATATTTATTTACGCACATATATATTTAAAATTATTTTAGTATCAGTTTACATTTTTAAAATTTAACTTACATTTTTAACTTTGATTTTAATTTACATTTTAATTTTTATAAATTTACATTTTAAGTTTCTATACTATTATAAGTTCGCACAAAGGGATTTATAAAAGTTGTTTATAATGTTGAGTATAGATTGGTTACATAGATTACACGGTCAAAAACATTTCAAAATAAACATAAATGATCAAAATATAAATTCATTGATGGAATTGCAGAGGGAAATTCATAAGAAACCCAATGGCATTCATCATAAGATGTCCCATTTACACCAAAAACTTACAAGACATCTGAAATAAATACATCTTGGATACTCACCAGAAGGTATCAGTATTTACCGAATGTCTATATATTTTGATCAAATATGAAAACCAAAAACATAATTAACCGGTAACAATCCCATGCAACCATCTATACCCAACTTAAATTTAATGAACTTTTATTTAGAGTGTCGAGTATGAATAGACTACATAGATTGCATTTGAAAAGAAAATATTCTATCCTTGTTTAACCTTAGGCCAAAAGTTTGCAGTCAAAACAGCGTCAATCCTTCTGATATATTGATGTATTCAATGTAACATGAATACGGCAACACAAAAATCATACTGTCAGGAATGTACCTCTGAACAGCAGGGTTAAGAGAAAAAAATTGCCTCTTGTCAGATAGGAATACTACATCTATCTGACAAGAAGAGCAATAAAAAAAATCTCCATAGGAAAGGACAGTAGTTATTTTTGCTGACTTACGATCCCATCCTTAGGCAAAACGGAAGTGTGTGGCATAAACAGCGATTCTGCCCATAGAGAATCTCATATTACATCTACTAATTACACCAATATATCCAATCCATTGACCTAATCTAACTATGAAAAAATAACCCAAGATTACCCTCCCCTAATATAACTTTACAAATCTATATAGCCATTCACACACGACTTAAATTTAACATGTATATAATTTAAACTATCGCAAAACAAAAATCATAAATAAAACTTAAAGAACAAAAAAATAAATGGAAATAATTTTACAAAAAAGAAATACATCAAATAAAATTATAACTAATTAATAAATAATTTAGTTTGGTCAGATAGGATTCTATTTCTTATAAATTAAATACTGAGAAAGTTTATATTTTAAAGTTCTTAGTGTTTCAAAATGTTTTTAAAGTTCTTACAATTTTTAAAACATTCCTCTTTATCCATTGCATGCCGTTTGGAATCCACGTTAAATCCCCCGATGGTCCTGTTGTCCTCAGTATAAGAAAAGCGATGTTTCATTTCCTTTTTTTATAACAATTGAAGGAATTGAAAGTGCATCTTTCAATCCCTTTGTCACCAACTCTCCGACTTAACACATCTCAGTCCTCTTGTAATAACTTCACTCACTTTTTATAGTAGCCTTTCAGATCCAGTGGACATTACGTCACAACGATGTTATGGTCCTTTCGCTGAGGTCCAATTCCATTGTTTTTCATTTATTGGCTATTAGTTTCTATTGTTTTCCTATCTGACCCATGCTTATACATTTTAAATGCCCAAGGCTAGTTTACATTTGACTAATTAAAATAATCATTTCCATTTTTTCAATAACATTAATTAATTTGTTTTGTACAAACTTACGATATATTTTTATCTTTAAATCTTTACAGATAATTTGGTTTTAAAATACTTTTTCTGTTTTTAATAAAGTTTCTTTTTTTTAATTTCTCCTCTGTGCGATTTAAATATATGTATGAGTTTAGAATAGAATTTTAATTTTCAATTTTTAATTCTTAAAAAGGAAGTTTTAATTGCGAACTTTTATTCTTTTCATGTTTACTAATAAAAAAACAATGTAACGTCATCTGTGCCTGTTACAATATATATATATGTTGCTCAGTTCAAAAACATTTTGGGCACCAGAAGTGACACAACCAGAGTTGTGATCCACAAACTTTTGAGCTTCAGAATCTACATCGGTGCCACTGTATGGTCAAGCCAATATAACTTCATGCTGAAGTTAGAAAGTAAACAACTGATGAGATGATAAAAGGAAAAATAATGATGATTGATTATGCCACAAATAATTTTAAGCACTAATTATATATTTGAGTATATGTATATGAATGTATTCAAATTTTTTATCTGAAGACAAATTTACGTGACTAATAATAGGAATAACTATGGCAATGAAGACATTTGTGACAAAGATCTGAGCTAAATGATGATGCACAAGTTTTCCAAAAGTGTATCTCAGAAAACATTTGTGTTTTCCATATGCCTTTATTTATATATTTTAAAATTTTATAGTTTACAAATTTTATTGTTGTTGAATATAGATATTATGTTTTATGTAGAAATTTTTATTGATGAGTAAAATAAACAAGACAATATCTAATATCTACATTAAATAAAGACTGTCACTTAAATTGACATGAAGCACTTAAAAAACACAATTAAATAAATGTATATTAATAAATTATTACTTACACATTTTATATATAAAATCTCTATTTTCTCTTTCGTTTGATTGGTGAATGTATTAATGTATCTCTGATGTCACATGTCAAATTCACAATGAAGCATATTTTTAAAAAAACCCATGTCAAACTCACATACAGCTCGGATGAAATAATGTTAAATTCACAAATGATAGTAGAGTTGTCACTATTTTGGTATTTGACTGGATTCAGATAGTATGTTTGGTCGCTTGTTATAGGATATCTTGGCCTACTGGAACTGAGTGAGCTAGCTACTGTTTTATGTTTAGAGGTAAAGGTTGCCATCCAGCTGCAGTAACAGCCACAAACACTGATTTGTAATTCAGCATTAAGGCACACTGTGTTTTCATGGTTTGTCAATCCTGTAATGCAGTTCAGATGAACAACATATTTAGCTATGTTTAATAAAAAACATATTTACATTAAATCATAAAAAATTGTTAAAGCAACCAGTTAAAAAAAATTACAAATATTATATTTAATAAAAAAATATTGCAAAACTGACTGGAATTTTTGTATTCTGACATCAATAAATGATAACTATTAATAAAGCTAAAAACCCATTGTTTAGCCATGGTGCTATTGAAAAATCAAAAATAAATAAATTAATTTTTATTCAGAGGGCACTCCAGTAAATATATATTTATATTTATTAATAAGATGGCACAGAAGAGACACTTTCCAGGTAATTGGAGTAATACAAGAGTAAGGCTATTATTTAAAGGAAAGGGTAAAGATCATAGAAAGTTAAACAATTATAGACCAATAGTAGTAATGTCAGTACTATATAAAGTTTTCTTATATATAGTGGCTGGAAGGGTGAAAAAATGGATGGAAGAAAATAATATAGTGGAAGAAAAGCAAGGATGCAAGAAGGGTTTCAATCAGATAGGTTTATAGAAGATAGTTTATTTATAGTTACACAACTTATGGTTATGAGTAAGAATACAGGTAGACAATTGTATATGGTTTTTATAGATATATAGAAGGTGATAATAGAGTAAATAGAAATAGATTATGGATAAGTTTAGTAAATTTGGGAATGGATGGAGCTTTAGTGGATATTATTAAGAAATTATAGGAAATAATTACTATATGTATCAATTAGGGAATATAGGATCAGTTAAAGTTAAAAATAAAGTGAGACTAAGGCAAAGATGTCCTCTGTCACCTATTTTGTTTTTCTTGTATTTCAAAGAAATGGAGAGAGCAATAGAAATACTAGGAAAAGGGATAGAGATACCATTAATAGGTGGCAAGAGTATATATACATTTTCGGGTCTTTTTTTGTGGATGATGCTTTTTGTGTAAAAGAGGGAAGATATTTACAGTTGATATTCCTAATCTTCAGAAACATTCTATTGAATTTAAATTAGAACTTACAAATCGGTTTCAAGTATTAGTAGATTTTGAACATGATTCAGATTTGAATGTAATTAATATGAAAATAACTGATACACTTTTAAAAACTGCAACAAAGATAGCTGGTAGAAAAAAGCAGCAACTGACCAATAAAATTTCTACTGAGACTAGAGAATTTATGAAGAAGAGAAGGAATATGAGGAAATACAACAATGATGCATTAAAAAAGATTGAATATCTCAAATTTTGTAAAATGGTGTGGAAAAGAGTTGAAAATGATATAAGAACATATAATTGTGAACTTGGAAAGAAAGCTGACAGAAGAGAATAAAAGTCTAAAGAGTGTAAAACAACATTTTGGTATTGTTAGGAAATTTATATCTGCAATAAGAAAAAAAGATGACACTATTACTAAAACGAGAGATGACATCATGAAATGTGTAGAAGATTTCTATCAAGAATTATATAGAAATAAAGAACAAGTGCCTCCTACACCTATTATATCTTCAAAATTGCCCAGAATTTTGAATGAGGAAGTGAGACATGCAATTAAATTTATGAAGAAAGGAAAGGCTCCAGGTAATGATGGAATTATAATTGATATTTTAAAAGAAGCAGGTGAATAAATAGCATTTTTTTAGCAAAGTTATATACCAAATGTCTAAATGATAAAGATGTACCAGATGATTGGAAGAATGTGGTATTAGTATTAATATTTTAAAAAGGTGATAAAGAAGATATTAGAAATTACAGACCTATCAGTCTTTTACCAGTTTTATACAAAATTTTTACTAAGATAATTACAACTCGTCTACAGAAAACACTGGATTTCCATCAACCAAGAGAACAAGCTGGATTTAAAAGTGGTTTTAGTACAGTAGATCATATTCAGGTATTGAGAGAAATTATAGAAAGGACAAATGAATATGAGTTGCCATTATGCTTAGGATTTGTAGACTATGAAAAGGCATTTAGTTCTATAAACATTTCTTCAGTGATTAGAGCATTGGATCATCCATGTGTAGATCAAGGATATTGTCATATTTTAAAGAATATTTATAAAAATCCAACAGCAACAATTAGATTACACAATGATAGTAGAAAAATCAATATTGAAAAGGGTGTAAGATGGTGACTCCATATCTCCGAAACTTTTTACAGCAGTACTGCAAGAAGTGTTTTGTGGATTAAAATGGAAAGCTAAAGAGTGAAAGTAATGGAGATTATTTAAGTCATTTAGATTTTGCAGATGATGTAGTTGTTTTTGCAAATAATGCTTTGAGCTACAGGAACTGTTGCAGGAGTTATCAGATGAAAGTAGCAAAGTAGGACTAAAGATAAATGTTAAAAAGCCTAAAGTAATGTCTAATAGATTTTCTCAAAATATGAAAATAAAGATTGATTATGATGAGTTAGAAGAAGTTAACAGTTATAAATACCTTGATCAGATTATTAATACAGAGGGAAATATAACAGATAAAATTATTCATAGAATTAAACTTGGTTGGGGTGCTTTTGGTAGAAATAACTTGATACAAAAAGGAAATATGCCTATGTGTTTGAAAAAGAAGGTTTTTAATAAATGTGGTTTGCCAGTTCTTACTTATTAATCTGAGACTTGGACACTTAATAGAAGAGCAATAAAGAGACATCAGACCACTCAAAGAAGTATGGAGAGATGCATGTTGAGAGTAACAAGAAAGGATCGAAAATGCAATGTATAGGTAAGAGAACAAACAGGTATTACTGACCTCATTGAAAAAATTAAAAGACAGAGTTGGGATGGACATATTGTTAGAAGAGATGATAATAGATGGACAATTGAAATTTTAAACTGGGTTCCAAGAGATTGTAAAAGACACAGAAAGAGACTACATGTGAGATGTATGGATGAAATAAGAATGTGTGCAGGGGTGATATGGAGAAGAGAAGCTAAAGATAGAAAAAGATGGGTTGAACTTGGAGAGACCTTCATTCTGCAGTGGATTGATGATGGTTGATAATGATGATGAATTTGCTGTTCCATTTCTGTAAATATTTTTTAAAATATGACAATATTCTAAATCTATAGTTTGATGATCCGATGCTTTAGATGCATTAATCTCGATAGAAATGTTTCTAGAATCAAATGATTTTCTTATAATCTATATATCCAAAGCATAATGGCTACTCATATTTATTGGTCATTTCTAAAACATGGTTCAATACCTGGATATAATCCACTATTACCTATAAAAATTAGTTTAAAATCCAGCTTGTTCTTTTGATTGGTTGAAATCCAAAGTCGGTTGTAGATGGGTTGCAAATATCATGATAAAATGTTTTTGTATAGAACTGATAAAAGACTGATAGATTTTTAATATCTAATATCTTCTTTATCATATTTTTTAAATATTAATATTAGTGCTGCATTCTTTGAATTACCTGGTATGTCTTTATCATTTAGACTTTTGATATATAACTTTGTCAAAAATTTGCTATCTCTTCACCTGCTTTTTTTTAAGATGTCAATGATAATTGTATCATTATGTGGAACTTTCCCTTTTTTATAGATTTAATTGCATTTCTCACTTTTTCAATAAAAATTTTGGACAATTCAGATGATGTAATTGTATTAGAAGATAATTTTTTTGTTCATTATTACTACACAATTTCTGATAAAACTCTTTCATATGTTTCATAATGTCATCTTTCTTTTCAGTAATAGATCTATATTTTTCTCTTATTGCAGAAATAAGTTTCCTATCAATATCAAGCTGTTGTTTTACACTTTTTGAGTTCTTTCTTATGTTCTATAGCTTCCCTTGCTAATTTAAAATTATATTTTCTTATATTATTAGTAACTCTTTTTTGCATCATTTTAGAAAATTTTAGATATTCAGTTTTTTCTAATGCATCACTTTTATGTATTTTTATATTCATTTTTTTTTCATAATTTCTCTTGTTTCAATATAAATTTTAGCAGTCAATTTCTCACTAGCTATCTTTTGCAGTTTTTATAAATGTATTTGTTATCTTCCTATTCATTTTATTCAAATCTGATCGATGTTTAGAGTTTGTGAATATTTGAAAACGATTTGAAAATTCTAATTTAAATTCATTGGATGCTTCTGTGAAGATTAAGAAGATCAATTGTGAATACTATTTTTCTTAATAACTTTTATTTCTCTAGTTTTACATTAACACAGATCTTACTTCTCACTAACTGATGATCACTTTCCTGTGTTGTATTTATTAAGAAATTTAAGAAATATATATTTTCTTGTTAATCAAAATATAATCCAATTCTGATGTACTTTCATTTGGATGCATCCATGTCCATTTCTATTTAATATTTTTCTAAAACAAATGATTCATAATATATAGTTTTTTTCCTGAAAATTTCACAGGTCTATGTCCTCTCTCATTTATATCGCCACAATCAAATATACCTATAGCACTTTCACCTTTCAATTACTAACCAATTCTAGAATTAAAGTCTCCCATGATAAATTTTAAATGTCATCTCCTCTACTTCTTCATCACAGTGAAAACTGACTGGAGCATAAATCTGAATTATCTGCATTTGATATCTGCTATTAATTAATTGTGCTTGCGCTTTACGCAAAAAAATGAAGCTTGTCTAAATCTTACAAAGTTATATGGCTTAGCGCTTTCGGAGATCTTGAGTCTCCATAATCATAGCCTACTTTTAACTGAAGTTACGTTGTGGTTTATGTAAAATTTTTATGCAAATTTTTTTTATTTTTATTTTTATAATGACCATTTTCTGGAGATTGTAAAGCACGATTCTTTCCGGTTTATTGCATCACTGTCATTTGCAATAAAACATGCCTCTTTGACTTTTCACTTCACATCATTGCATTCCGTGCACAGTGCTCTTGCTATAGTGGGTCAAACCCATGGCCAGTTGTTCTTTGGTGCTCAAAGAATATAGATTTGTTTTCATCGTTAATTATTGCTTTCCTGTACAAATAATGATGTTGAGCTGTTCTAGTTGTGATGTTGGCACTGGTCTCCCCATAGTATGCCACTCTACATCCATTGGTTGGGCATGAAATCCTATAAACTGTTTGGGATATTTGATCAGAAGGTATTTTGTCTTTGGTATTGTTTATTATTCTGTTTGTTGATGGTGGGGTGTGGAATCCTAGTTCAAAGGACTCAGCAAGTATTTTATAATATTTTCTAGAAATTGATGGTATGTATGGAAGCATTATTCTTGGTTTATTGTTTCTGACCGTGTCAGTTTGTAATTTACTTTGAAATTGCTTGATCTTTTTATATATAATGTTATGTGAAAATCCAACCTTTTCTAGATCTTTAGTATAATTTGTGAGGTTCATTTTTTGGTCAGCTTCAAATTTACATAGTTTATGAGTTCTGTGCAGGAAGGAAGAGAGTCCAGCCAGAAATCATAAACTATGTAAATTTGAAGCTGACCAAAAAATGAACCTCACAAATTATACTAAAGATCTAGAAAAGGTTGGATTTTCACATAACATTATATATAAAAAGATCAAGCAATTTCAAAGTAAATTACAAACTGACACAGTCAAAAACAATAAACCAAGAATAATGCTTCCATACATACCATCAATTGCTAGAAAATATTATAAAATATTTGCTGAGTCCTTTGAACTAGGATTCCACGCCCCACCATCAACAAACAGAATAATAAATAATACCAAAGACAAAATACCTTCTGATCAAATATCCCAAGCAGTTTATAGGATTTCATGCCCAACCAATGGATGTAGAGTGGCATACTATGGGGAGACCCGTGCCAACATCACAACTAGAACAGCTCAACATCATTATTTGTACAGGAAAGCAATAATTAATGATGAAAACAAATCTATATTCTTTGAGTACCAAAGAACAACTGGCCATGGGTTTGAACACACTATAGCAAGGGCACTGTGCATGAAATGCAATGATGTGAAGCAAAAAGTCAGAGGCATGTTTTATTGCAAATGACAGTGATGCAATAAACCAGAAAGAATCGTGCTTTACAATCTCCAGAAAATGGTCATTATAAAAACAAAAAAAAAAAATTGCATAAAAATTTTACATAAACCACAACGTAACTTCAGTTAAAAGTAGGCTATGATTATGGAGACTCAAGATCTCCGAAAGCGCTAAGCCATATAACTTTGTAAGATTTAGACAAGCTTCACTTTTTTGCGTAAAGCGCAAGCACAATTAATTACTAATCAAAGGTGAAGTAAAAACTATTATTTTATTTTATCTGCTATTAAGTTGAATGACTAATCTTTCCACTCGATATGATACACCTTCAATCTTCACAATGTTATTCTTCTGTTTTTTTATTTATAACCAATCCTACTCCATTTGTACGTCTAATATTTGCGCATTTGCAATATTGTACTTGTCCATTTGTTAAATCAAGTTTATCTTCACTATTACTACTAACATCATAAGGCCAATAATGTCCCATTTAATATTATACTGTTGTTTTTCCAATTCTTGCAATCTTTTCTTCATTTGAAAATGATCTACAGGTGTGAATACCTAAATAAAATGATATATCAAATAATAGCCTGGGTTCACATTCCAAAGATTCTTAGCACTTTCCATCTTTGCCATTACCCACTGTCTTGTCTGGTGATTTACAGCCTTCTGGGAATAAGGGCCATGATTTAGTTTTGTCTGTCATAATTGTTAATATCTATAAAAAATTATTCACTCACAGATTTATTCTGCCTCAAGAAAACTCAACTACTATTTCAGTTAATAGATACCAGGTAATGATCTTAAACTTAGAGATAAAAGTCCAATAAACTCACTATGTTGGCTACTATGACAAGTATATCTGGCGTGAATGTTAGGATTTTGCCCTGTTCACTTGCTTTAAGGACTCAAAGAGGAATCAAAGGGTCTTCTTAAAACTAACAGAAAATTCCTTTCTCAGTTAAATAAATAAATAATAATTCAGATTAACTGAGTAGAATTATAAAATGATTAATCACCCACCTTCCAATGGTTGTCAAGTAATTAGCAATATTAAAACCATGATTTTTTTTCTTAAATTTTTTTTCATGTCATAACTTTTTTTTAAAAAAAAAATAGATTGCTCATTATTATTTTAATTTTAAAAATCATGTTTAATGTAATTTTACCTTTCTATTAAGTGTCTGTTTTTTCTCCTAGTACTCCAATACATACCGGTTGAAATTTAGCAGTGATAAATCAGCAGCCTGGCAACTTTCAACTGGTAAACAAATCCCTTCCACCTTCAATGCCAAGCCACACATCTTCCTTGGATTTCCCCTCATGCTGTCTCCTAGGGACACGAGAGTTCAGGTCCAGACCACACTCTATCAAAGCATATCATCTACCCTCAATACTATCACAGGCATCTACCTCTCCCTTTATGGGAAAATCACCCTCCTCAATCATCTAGTGTTTCATAAAATAGCATACTACCTCCCCATTGTTCTACCTACACATTCCTTTATATCCAAAATCAACTCCCTTTGCACCCATTTTTTGGGAAAGAAAGGTGGTGGCCATTAGCCTAAAAAGAACTTGTTTTCCTAAAAACCTCAATGGCTTGGGCCTGCACTCCATCAACACTCTTCTGATTCAGAAATCTCACAACATTATCCTCACACTCCTTAGTCACTTCCCTGCCAATCTTGTGCATATCATTATCACACCCACTGACACTCCTCCTCCCAATGGCAGGCCTAGGTCATGGACCTCACTTGTTGCCAACATCCTACAAAAGGCTGGCTTTGCTATACCATCCATCAACAGCAAACTAAAGTACTGGGAGGTGTTCAACCAGACTGCAGACTTCTCCATTGTGTCCCCTACCTTTCTCGGACTTACCAATGCCCAACTAATCCGCATATTCAAAAGATGATCCCTTGAAGCAAAATTACTTGATTTTCCCCTCAAAATAAATCTTCACTCCCTTCTCACGAATCAATTTTTGGTGAACCGTAGGGGTTTCACCAAGATCTCTCCCATATGCCAGCTCTGTAAAACTGACAATGAAACCATCCAGCACTTCCTACTTAAATGTCCTTTTCTGCTTGGCATGAGAAATGTCATCAATTCCTACCTTTCCTCGCACAAAAATACCATCTTCAACCTCCAAGAATCCATAGAAACAGTGGTCTTTGCAATCATTAGACTGTCAATTTTTCTCAAGTATACTCTCTGGTTGCTCCGATATGCCATCATCCTTGACCGGAGAGTACTTTCAGTAAATCAAAAGCTCTTGGACTTAATTTGCACTCTCAAAACCCGAGATACCAAACTAGCTCCATCTCCACTCCTCACAGACACTTGGTCAATCCTCCAACTCCCATCCTCTCAACCTCTGCCATAGGACTCAATCACAAAGACATGCTATTCTAGCCAGCCTGAACTACACACCAATTCCCCTCTCCATTTCCCATTCCCTTTTACATGTATCCACCTTTCTTACCATTTTGTTCTTGAAATTTCATTTGTTTCACTGTACCTGTTTTTTTCTTGATGAATAAACATCTCATCACTGAGAAAAAAAAAAGTATTCTGTTCAGAGTTCCGTATTTAGTTGATTAGGTTAAAGTAAGAATTTTTTAATGTTCTTTTAAATATATGTTTCCAGTGCTACCGGATAATTTATATCTATCTTCTCCCCTTCCTCATCAGTTCAAGTTTTTGCTCCATATAAAATAAAATATTTTTCAGGTTTGTTTCCAGGTAAAGTAATAATTGAACTTTTAATAAATCTTATTTAGTTATTGCAATTTTTTTCATTTTTACAGAGCTATTTAACCAGATTTCTAAACTTTCAAAAATATTTATTCTATGATCTGATTTTCCTATTTTTTTATTCTACAGGTTTTAGTGTTTGAACTAATCTTATGCATTATGTATGTATGTATATATAGGGCCAGTGTGTGTGAGTATTCAGGATGTGTAGGACACAAAAATGTCTCATTAATGAGACCACCATGTCATTGCAAAAATTAATAAAATTTATAGTAAATCAGAACAGGTTATTAACAATGCTGTGTTTCAGAAATCTAAATTATTATTTTTTTTATTAATTAAAAAAATAAAAATAAAAATATTTAGATTTCTGAAACACAGCATTGTTAATAACCTGTTCTGATTGTAAATATTTTTTAATTAGAGAAATACTTTTTTTTTTTATGTATCAAATGAATTGACCTGGAAGCAAATCCAGGCCTGTTGCTTGGAAGGCAGTTATGTTCATATATTCTACCATTGTGCTAAATCGAACAGAGTAGTACTATGTCACTGCGATAATAAATAAAATATGTACATAAATGGAAATATTTAGAGTACTGAATCACTTTTATTTAAATATCATAATTTAAAGAAA
Source organism: Epiperipatus broadwayi (assembly GCA_028023455.1). Lineage (NCBI taxonomy): Eukaryota > Metazoa > Onychophora > Udeonychophora > Euonychophora > Peripatidae > Epiperipatus > Epiperipatus broadwayi. The sequence continues at coordinate 189,531 of JAQFVV010000740.1, read as the reverse complement.
AAACAATACTATACTATTAATAATTTATTTAGAAATAGACTTATTTAAAAAATATTGCCTCATAATAATTACGATAATTCTGCAATAGGTTGGGGAACAGTCATATAATAGATAAATATATTTATCAGTTATATTTTATAAATAACAATATACTTTGTTTGATAGAGGCTAGTAAATGAGTGTCAGACTGTAAAATATGGGTTCTTGAAATTGATATTGATGCTGTCTGTAATACCAATTTCACTTTTATTTTAATATAGATATTATTTTTTTACCTGTTTTACTAATCTGATTTTCTTTGCATTTGACTATCATGAGATTTGTTACCTGGAAACTCATAATTGATCAATAATATTATCCAAATACAAGGTAGCCCAAATACAAGGAAAACAACTAGTAAAAAACATGACTTTTTAAAAAGATATTATTGTCCATATTTTTTACTTTAGTAATGTTAATATATAATGTAAATCTTTAACCTCTAAATATTGGACTATATAGTGTACATATAATAATGTACAGTATTTTCAATGCACCCAAGTTATTATATTGAAAAATTGAGCATATACAGTATAAAATTGAATCAAGAAATAGTATAAATATTCTTTCTAACTTTGTTAATAAAATACATAAACAAGTTATGCATGAAAGATTCCAAATAAAACTAAAAATGGCAAACGAGAATTATTTTTAAGACTCTAATTCACATGCTGATTAGAAGCAACTTAAATCAAGCTAATCAATATTCATCACATAAAAGATTTTTAGAAGTTAATTTGTGGTTGCCAAAGTTAGGAAGAGAATTAATATATAAATAAAAAAGTAAAAGTGTAAATAATTAAAAAAAATTTAATGTTCTACTGTTCTATATTTTTGTTAACCAAAAGTGTATAGAATTCATTTTGTTTTAATTTACAAATGTATGTCATAGTACAGGATCACTAAAATTTAATTTGCACAAAGATACTTATGCAGCAACCCTGTACTATATGTGTGTGTGCATGTGTGTATATATAAGGGGGTATATATTTATGGCTCTATAAATGTTTATTATTTATATATGTATGAAATTACACTTCCATGCTTGCATTATATTAAATGCCAATATATTATTAATTGTTTAACAAGTTAAACAAAATACAAGCCATTAATAGTGTCCCCAGTAGAATATCGGCTTCTACTTCATTCAGCTTAAGAAGAACTGACGCTTTCATATTTCTAGAGCTAGAGACTTAGATAATATATATAATATATCAGTAAAACCATTCAGCACATAGACAATTCCAATACTAGTAACAATCAACAATCTCAAACTGTTGTCAAGGCAACCTCCTTTTAATAAAACAATAATTAATATAATAAAAATTAACACCCACAGTAATTAAGAGATTATTATTAAGTCATTAAATAGAATAATTTAGACATAAACAATAATTCATATTTTAGATTAAATAAATAATTCTGATAATTTAGGAAAAAAGTCAAGGTGTAGTGAAACTTTAACTTATAATTACCCCCTCCTCTTTACTTTTTAATTTTTTTAAGTGTCATAGCATCAGCCGGGACGCGAACCCGCAACCTGAAGTACTTTTGGTTATGCTGTTATATTACAGGCTGTATTTTCTGAGATACTTTGAACTACATGTTATTAGTGATGTATGATTGAGCTCACAAATTTACTTGCAGTAGAATGGTACTAAAACGATTATATAGCAAAGCACAATTTCTTCAAAGACATTATTATTGAATGTATACTGCAAAAAATCCTCAAAATTTAAATAGTTTTTAATGCATAAATTGTTATAGAAATATGTGTAATGTTTAATATTCTACATCTTTGATATAGAGATACTTAGTAAAACTCATTATTGCTGGGAATTTTAAAATCACTTTTTTTTCAACCATTTTTTGAAATATTTCATTATTTTTAAAACAAAGTTGTATACCTTGAATTATTAATTTATTAATTAAAAAATTCTAAAAGATCAATATAATCAAAATGCAGCAAAATCAATGTATTTTAGTCTTTTCTCCATGTGCTTTGTGGCTTCTCTTATTTGTGCTTCCACCTTGAAAGTATTTATATGATTATAGTTTGAGAAGGTTTTTGGAATAATAAAAAAGCACATTGATATTTTGCCTAGTCAATTAAAGATCCATGATTATTTTTACACAATAATTATGTAATAATTATTAAAAATTGAAAGAATTCGTGATTCCACTTTTATTCTATATGTATATGTTTTATTATTAAAATAAAAGTTATTATCATCTATCATAATGAAAACAAAAAAGCAACAGTGTTCCAATCAACTCATTTTGTGAAAGTGATTGCCAATATATCATTATTGATGCTGTGTTCGGATTTTTTGAGACATTGTAAAAAATATTAAGTAATTTTAATATTTTAAAGCAGTTGTAAAGCAGAATTTAATAGATTTATTAAAAAATAACATTTGTTTATAAATTTGAAATAAAAAAAGATTTCATTCATTCTGAAGATTATTAAATCATGTTTTACATCCTTTGTTCTGTATTTATTATTATTTGTTCTAATAGTTGCAAAAATCAAATACGATTTTATAAAATGTTTTTCATTTATAAATTTATATTTCTCCCAAATCAAGTTCAATTTATTCATATTCTGATTCCAAGTAATAATTAAAAGATTACAAAAAGTCTCAACAGGATGAATAATAAACCTATTGCAATGCACAATAGTTCATAAAAAACTAGAGTTTATAATTAAATTTAAATTGTTTTTATATGTACTTTAAGATTGTATCCATGCAATGATATCATTGCTTTTATTCAAATTTTTTCTTTGAGCAGTGAAGTTGTAAATATATTTATTTACACAATGGGAAAAAATATAGAGGTATGGAAATTATTGAGCATAGAATATGATCAAAAATCAGCATTGGAACCATTATTAGTAAATATAAGTTCTAATATGGCATCACCAGCATTAATTATCAAGAGGTTAATCATCATTTAACCAAAGCTAAAGTCAAGATGTAATATAAAAGCAATCATCAAAATTGTATCTGCAACTCATATTTATATAGTGAAATATTTACTATAACAAATATAAAAACTTCTGGTTTATTATGATATCAATGCTAATCATTGTCAAATGCCTTGGGCCATTGTACTATGAATGTATCAGCTATCAATGAACAATTTATCAAATCTAAAAATGATGTATGGGGACTTTAGATATGATCTTTGACTTTACACCATCCAAATAATTCTATAGAAAACCATCTGCATGTTCATTCATATACGATCACACACAAGAACCCAAATGACTGTAAACTTAGAATTAATATTTTTTGAGCACTTGGTTACAAGCAATGAAATAAAATAATCCACTGGCTATTAAGATGTATTTTAATTAATAAAATTTTATCAGGTAGACCAAACTCTACAGGTTATTTAAATGACACATTAGCTGTTCTGTAATTTTTAATGTACATTAAAAAATTACTTTATATATCCTATTTTTAGTATGTTTTTATTTACAAAATATTGCTTTCAATTTCTGTTATAGATTTTAAATTTAACCTAGTTTAAATATTAACTTGTCTATATTTTTGGTTTTGCACAGACTCTAGAAGTTTTAATACTTTGGGGTTAGTGCTGCCATGGTGTAATCTTCTGGTCACGATTATTTTAATTTTGAAAATTGTGTTAAAAAAGTCACAACTATGACATTCTGTCATCACAACCCCCCCACACACACGCACTGTAGAAAGGAACAACATTCTTCTACTAACATGGGCAGCAAAATTATTATGAAAATATAAAGTTGCAAAGTTAGACTAGTTATTAATAGTTGATTCTGTCATGGCAAGGTTAATCCCAAAGTGCTTAAATTTTTATATTTTAACATTTTACTTCTTTCTCGGTCAGCACCACAAGGGTGCTGATTTTATTATAATAATGGCTACAAAAACGGTTTTCAACCAAATGCTTTTCAACCAAACAGGTTTCATCTGCTATGGCAAATACTACACACCATTGTTCCATTTTTATTGATGTATTTATTTTGATATTAGCTTAATTATAAATATCCTTTTATAAATCACAGTTTTAAATAGTTAAACCTTATCATTTGTTTTAAAAAAAAGATCAACTATTTTTATTCAGAACTCTTAATTGTTTCAGCTGTTTTTACATTTATTATAGTTTTTTTTATTAAGGAAATATTTATTTGAATATAGATTCTACAGATCAAATTGGATTATATCTCTATTCATTTACATTTGTTTTAGTCTTTATTTACATTTATTACAATTCAACTTGAATTTACATCTCTCTTTTATTTTGTACAGTTTTATATTATGTCTGGTCTTTGTTTTCACCATGTCAAATCAAGCAACCATTTTTTATTTGGTAGTTTACTTTATCTGTTTTCTATTATCTTTGTTCTTTCCTCTTTTCCTCATTCATCCTGTCCTTATCTTTTTTTCTATCTTCGTTCCTTCTTCTGTCTTGTCTCTTCTTTATTTCTTCTTCTCTCTTCTAGTTTCAGTTGACAATCATTTTATAACATAGATGTCAGTTTAAGAGGTATGACTGTCAGCTCATCCAGAGTGATCTGTTCCCACATGTCTGCATACAGTCTGTGGGGTGTTATAAGATAGTCTCTGGTTTTCAGACTGCAAAGGTGTTTCTTGTAGACTAGCCATTGGTGTGCCAAGTTATCTCACAAAACACTGTGATACCTGGTCTGCCATTTTACAAAAAGAATCATGATTGCCATTCAGATTATAGAAAATTCTTCAGTTCTCAATGCCTCACTGATGTCCAGTGTCAGAACCCAACTCAACCTAATCTTTTTAATTAATTTCTTCTTACAATTAAAATTATAGGAAATAACTGGTATCTTCTGACATATGAAAAATACATGAGTGCATATATAAGTTTCTAAAAATGTGATTTAATAAAATTTAACTGTAAAAATATTTTTTATTAATTATAAAGATAATATATGTGCAATAATTATAAAACTATTTTTCTTTAGATTGCTTAATTTAAAACATCTACAATTTCGTAAAACCATTTATTATGATTATATTTTCTATCAGAACATTGGAGTTTTTGTAGTTGGTATTCATAGATTAAACTTTCATCTCTAATAATATCAAATTATTTACTGGATGAAAGTTGCTTTACATCTTATTCCATAAGAGGATAAATATATAGATCCAACATGGACATTTTTATAATTTTTGTAAATCAGGATGATACTCCATCTCATTTTTAAAATCTTCTCCAAACTAGGTAGGAATCCTTTTAATATCACAATAATATTAAAAATGTATAAGTATCAAAGCAATAGGGATTGAAAAAATGTTGACAGACAATCCAAAAAACTGGAATTTTTTTTCTCTGGGAAGAGGGCTGTTCCTGGAGTACTGCAATACAAGGTCAACCTGTGGCTGAGGCAGATCAAGCCCCTAACTCTCCACCTAGTTCCAAAAATCAGTTTAATATTCTGACCCCCATTAAGGAGCATATCAGATATTAAACTGATAAAAAAAGATACTGGACTTTTTTTATGATCTTGCATGAGACAACAAACAGTAATGTTGAAACAAGTGTTTCATTCAGCAAATAATTTCGTAGTTTGAAAAGCCTAATTATTAATTCTCCCTTAAGAAAAATGTTAAAGAACCTAGAAAAGATGTTTAAAATTATATTGTATTGCAAAATTCAACAATGTTTTTAGTCTCCCATATTGATTATTTATGTAAAGGAAAAAAAATATGAAGGTAGAGAAAGCATTTAAGAACTAGTCAAGGTATTAGAACTATAACTTTTAAGTGAGGAGTGTAAATAAGAGAATGTGATTTATTGGAGAATTTAATAGATAAAAATATAGAGTTAAAATGGCTATTTCAGAATTAAATAAAGCAATAAGTAGATTTTATGATGTGGTGACTGAAATATAAAGATGTAAATATTAATGAGATTCTAGTTGCATGTAAAATGCAAAAGTCTTATATATAGGGTGATGTTACTTATCTGTAGATTGGTAGCAATAACTTCAATAATGTGTAAAATATTTAGAATTAAGGCTTTCTTGAAAAGCAGTACAATATTATAGCAAAGATTCGGAGTGAATTTCATTCATATAGAAGAATAGGATACACATTGTTGCTGATTGAAATGAAATTAAGTTTTAAGGGGAGAACAACTCGTTATTTATTCTATTTTTAGAAAAGCTTTATGACAGAGTGAATAGAATTATAATGTTAAAAGTTTTAAATGTAATAATAGTGCGATTGTTAAGAATAGTTAGGTGAAGAAATGTCCAACTTGAAAAATGAATCAGGTTACTTAAATATCAAAGAAATAGATGATCAAGAAGACTATTTTAATAGAATTAAGTATAATAGTATTTTACTTGGTAGGGTGTATAAAAAATGTACCAGTAAACCCTCAAGATTAAAAATTTATGAAAACTAAAGAAGAGAAATCCAGAAGTAGAGCAATCCATCTGCAGAACACAGCCATAAATGTCAATTTGTAATTCAGCATTAAGGCACACTGTACTTTCATGGTTTGTCAATCCTCTAATATAGTTCAGATAAACAATATACTTAGCAATGTTTAATAAAAAACCTATTTACATTGTCTTTAAAAAAATGTTAAATCAAAAAGAATGGGCTGAAAGTCGGAGACGGTCTTTCAGACCGGTATACAATTTTTACATTTAAAATCTTTTGTTTAATATACATTAAATCTTAAATTATTACATTATTCGGACTCAAACCTGCATATATATGTAATGTATGTGGGATTCGAACTCAGACTTTCAAAATTTATTAAAGCAACCAATTAAAAAACAAAGCACAAGGCTGGGTGCATCTGGTATGTATATAATTTTAACATCGGCACAAGGCTGGGTGTATCTGTTATGTATATAATTTTAACATCGTAACAAATGACTTCTGTACTTTAAGTATAAAGGTATAGTTACTGAATAAGCAATAGTCTGTCTCAGTGAAAGATGTTTTGTTCCATTTCCAAAGTACCTGTTGCATTATCTTTGAATCAACACATGTATTACTTAGTGACATAGCTATTTATTACGAAAATTTCAAAATACTAGCATATGTGACATGAAATGGTAGTGGCATTTCATATTTAACTCATGATAAAACAAAGCACTAATGTAAAATTTTGATTTAAATTGGACCATTCTACTACTGAAATATTTGAAATGAGTCAAACTGAATATGGCAGTGAAGCCCTAAGTTGAACTAATGTTTTCAAGTGGTTTGAAGATTTTATGATAAGAAGATATAAATGATGGCTAAAGATATATAATTCACTGACACATATTATGTCATAATTCCTTCCAGAAATGATACCTCCTTAACATTTTTTGTAATGAATGCATTTGTTCAAAGATGGATTAGCAGGCACCTTAGAGACAGATCCAGTCAACTTTTCACTGTATCACTGAATTTTTTAATGGGTTTATAAAATACACTTCAGACAGATAAATTCCAAAAGTTGGTGTAAGATCTACACACTTCATATATATTTTAAGTTATTGCTTCACTCATTCAAATTAACTTGATTAAATGCTATTTTTAGCTTGCATTTATTCATAACAATTATCTTGCAATAAATATCTAAATGATTAATAATCAATTTTGATTCATTAGAAATTATTGTATTTTATAACTTTAAACACAATGTTTAAATTTAATAAAATTCAAATATATTGTGAGGGTAGCTTAAAATCACACCCACACAAACCTTAGCCACCTGAAATATTGGATTGTGTTTAGTTGAGATTTTAACAAAGTAAATAATGTTTTGCTAAAGCACTTTTAAAATATAAGTGTATGAATAATTAGTTCAATGTACTAATGCTGTATTAAATGGTGAGAATAGTAGGTCATTTACAATTAAATCACACATATATTTTTGTAATAAAGTCAATTCTAGTGTTTAATCAAATAAATATAAACATTAAGAAAATTCATACAAACTTATATACCTACTAACAATTGTTGAAGTTCTTGTAAGTCTGTACTAAATGTAAACAATGACTTAAACGATGATGAAACAGTCATAGCAACAGGAAAAAGGTCAAGTATTGTACTAAGCAACCGAATATAAGAATGAGATAATAGTAATACGTATTATTATTATTTTTATTTTTCTATGATAAAATTTTAAAATTTTTAAAATGAATCAATAATCGCAATATTTATAAAACATAACAGAAGACACGCACTGTGAGTAAGTAACAGAAATGACATCATATATAAAAAGAAAAGCAATTATAACTCTTTTTTCTTTAAAATTGTGCATTTGCTATGGAAAGCCAACTCCGTTGAAGCTGATATTTTCAAAACACTTTACAAAATAGACACTGTTTTTTTCCATTTGAAAAATTAAGGAAGCAAACGGAAATTATTCATATAAACTAAATGATCGGTTAAGTTTCAAATAGCTTCTAAATGTAGAAAAGTGTTATGATTTTTTAAAAGCAAAGTAAAAAAAAATTAGAACAGTTCATTCCGATAAAAATTTAATAACAAAATTATATTATATAGCCAGTATCGCAAATAGTAAATAACTGTATTTTATAGTATATATATTTCTTTAAACAGTGGACCACATATATATATATAAACTGTGCATATATTACAATAATATAATATATTTTGGACAGACTGATTGATTGTCATTGGGTGGAGCATTTGTCTGTATAACCATGAGAAATTAAAAGTCATCTGTCTACATTGAAGTGCCTGATAAGTTTGGTCCATGCATGATGAAAATCTACACAAGGAATGGAACAAAATCACACACTACCAATATAAATATGTTCATAATGTGCCACTCAAAAAAATAATATGTCATCGACATTTATAGTGAGAAAAACATGCAAATTGTAAAAACTATAATGTGAGAAGGACTCTGGTAAAGATTTGTGCCTGATTATCTATTCATGAAATGTTGTAAATGTAATGATTTTTCTTTTGTATAGGTATATTGTATTTTATTTTTTATTATCCCAGACTTATATCTCGGAAATGTGAATCATCAAGTTCAACAGTCTGGAACAGTCCAATTTAAGAAAATGTAAAAAGAGCAGGGAGGGACGGTTGAGAAGTCTGAATTTATTTTCTTTTAATAAAATTTAGGTAAATTTTCTTTTCCAAAATGCTTGACTTTTCATTTGTGGCTTCTGAAGTTGAATATTTAGAAAGTAAGAACCTTTCTCTTTTAATTGAAAAAAAAGTCAATGCCACACATGACCAATTTATATTATTTATTATACGTTTCACTAATAATTTATATTTATTAGATATTTTCATTGTGTACATGACTAACATTTTGAGTTAAGGTACTTTACTATTTATTTTGCTATCATATCAAGTATTGCTTCTTTTTTTTCCCCCATATGTCATAGCATCTGCCGGGACGCGAACCCACAACCGTCTGCAAACAACTACTTAATTGCCAGGCAGCTGCAATGACCTCTCGGCTAACAACGCTTGACATGTATTGCTTCTTTATTGTATTTTTATGATATATATGCAAAGGGATTATTTTAGATCGAACAACTTCCACACCTGGAACCGCAATCCATATCTGAAGTTGCAATTAAATTTTCAATTAAGATAGTTAGCAATTTCATTTTAATCTAATCAAGTTTCCCATTACTTTTGGATATAGGAATGTTTATGTTATGTGTATTTATCATGGGAAATAGAGGCATAGGAAATTTTATATTGCATAAGTAATAATATGATAGATACTCATCATAGACATTGAAATTGAAAGTATAGGTGAAGATATCTAAATAATTTGTTTTCGTTTGTAAATATTTTTTGAATTTTTTTACATTGATTGACAATTCGTCCAATGTTTTTATATATTTTGTTTTGTAAAAAAAAATATTGTGAAATTTGTTTGATTGATAAAGACCCTGTAGTTTAATGATCCAGCATTTGCATTCAATCCTAAAGCCAATAATTTACATATGCACACACACACATTATTTTATAAGCATGATAGATAAATTTTAAATAAAGGTTATTCCTTACTGATAAATAGGATTAGCCAATTTAGTTATTGATTATAAGTCTGCATAGATACATCCCAAATGCAAATTCTTCCTGAGTTCAAATACTGAGGCAACAGATCTGATAGTAGTGAGATGTGGATGAACTGACTCAAATTGCATCTAGATTTACTAAATGAACCTTGAGCTCATCTATTGAATGTGGATGTAATCATGGGTCATGTATTTTATTGTGCCATCTCCAGCAACCTATATAAAGACCCTAGGTCTGATTGTAGTAAGATGCAACCTTCTCTTTCCACATCACCGACCAGACCATTACAATATCAATGATATTTTTAATGCAGTTACTCATATGCATCATTACTATTTATGCAAAGATGATCATTGGGAAAAGATTCATGAATAAAACTACTGCATCAATAAAATAAATTTATGAGTGTGGGTATATAAAGCAATAGATTTAAGGAATACATAAAAGTAATCACATTTTTTTTTTTATTAAATAAAATTATTTATTACAGATAAATACATTGATATTTTATGTTAGCAACTTGGATAGACTGGTCTTTGTCATCATTCATAGATGCCTTGGCCTCAGGTACAACTGTATTTTGTTCTGCAGAATGAGGTTCATTTGTGTAGATCCTTTGATCATGTGGTCAGTTCTATTAGATTTGAATGTCAATCAATGGTTTAATTGGTGATTCTGAGTTCTATTTCTATCACTGGTTTTGTTAGGCCTCTTATCAGCATTTCAATGGATTGTTTCTCAGGTTATGCCTCATTATTGTCCACAGCTGAAAGAAATCCATGAACCACTATAGATTTTGCCACTGGCACAAGAATGTGTCCATGTGAACCACTTTGTCATGCAATTGGATTTTTGATGGGTTTAACTCCAATCTGTCATTTAGTTTGTGTTTTCTGAGTGGTATCGTCATTGTTTTCTGACACCACTAATCACTTTCACCATCTTACATCATGGAGGATAGTATCAAAAGTAAACTCTTGTTTTTCTTTCAATATGCTCAGCTATTATTCAAACTAGAAGTGGCTATTAAATACTTCATTTGCCTTGCTCTTCATTGCTCCACCTTTTGTCAGTTTATAGACATTATTTTCTGAGGGATGACCTCACTGCCACTTATGGATACTTGATTCCAAGTTTCCACATATAGACTTTCAGGTACCAGTAGTTAGTCCCTGATATTAAGGTTGCACAGGTTTTCCTTGAATACTTTCCATGGGTTCAGTGTGCTTTGCTTAAACTTCAAGTCATATCTAGTAATCCACAGGGTAAACAGAACAAAGATGGCTATTCTTATTGTGGCAAATTTTCCACTGTCCAATACTTTTCTGAGTTCAAGAACATCACTACAACCCAGCAGTACACATGAAACTAACTTGGCTCTAAGATCATTCAAATGTGGACAAGTAAAAAAAATGTCACATTGTTTCCTCATATGCATTACACAGACTACACTTATCAATTTTGTGGAACTTCCTGCATGTCACCAGGAAGTGGCTTGTTGGTAGCAATGATAGGTTATATTTGATTATGAAGTCCACTATTTTTGGCTCAAGAACCCAGTGTCAAGTAAAAAAAATGTCACATTGTTTCCTCATATGCATTACACAGACTACACTTATCAATTTTGTGGAACTTCCTGCATGTCACCAGGAAGTGGCTTGTTGGTAGCAATGATAGGTTATATTTGATTATGAAGTCCACTATTTTTGGCTCAAGAACCCAGTGTCTTATTTTTGCAATTAAAACTTTTATGGATGTGTTCAATTGAGTCTTGCCTGGGCTGGGTGTATTTATATATCACAGTATGTGTTTTTGGTTTCATTTGATCTGTGACCAGGAAAAGTCTGTTTAGATGATCTTTCATGTTTTAACTCATTTGATTATCCTTGGTAGTGGGGTATCCATGGTCTCCACCAATTCAGCCAGTTTCTCTTCACTTTATGTCACATCCATAGCCCTGAGTGTAGCTAGTGCTCTTTGTGCATAAAACACTGATATTATGTAGGCCAAGACCATTCAGGTGTTTAGGTTTCTGCACCTTGGAAAGTCTTATACATACTGTCTTCATTGCCCTCTTTTTCCCAAAAAATTAGTGCAGATAGAGTTAATGGTGTTCTGGAAGGTCTTGGTCATATTGGAGATTGAAATATAGTGATTCATGGGAATATTAACATGTTTATTATGGTAACCTTGCCTGGGAGTGACAGGGAAATCTTTGATAAAGTGTTAGTAACTTTCTTTGTCTTCTCATTGATCTTCGACCTCATCTGCCACCTTATAGCATATCTCAACAGTGATACTGGGAAACAAAAAAGTATTCTGGTTTCCTGCTGAATTTGGATATGACCATTTTGCCATTATTTATTATGCCAAACTGCTGATTTTAAGGGATTAATCTTTAAATTATATTTTGCTGAATACTTGTCCAGCACTTGGTATAGTCTTGGAAGGTGTTTAGGAGATGGAAAGAAGATGGTGATGTCACCCATATATGAAATATAATAGACTGCCTCCCTGATGGCTGGAATATAGACCTCAAGCAATATGTCCTCAGCCTCTTTCAAAAAAAAGTCTATGTAGGTAACAAAGCACAAGGTATTTAGCAGGGACCCCTGGGAAATAGAGATGTGTGGTCTAAACCCCAGAGCCAAAGAGCCATCTAGAGATATGTAGATGTTGAATAGCAAGTTGGCAATTATTTTTACATAAACCAAGGGGATTCCATAGCACTTAAGAAGGGCCAACAGTAGTTCTGGCACCATGAAATCAAATAGGTCTACAAAGTCCAACTGAAATATGATGGGATCTGATATCCCGTGGTCCATGAGAAGCATGAATTTCCTTGCTGCATCAATGGTGGATGAGCCCTTCTAAGTAAATTGGTGCCTAGAAATTGGAGTAAGCAGTTGCTACTGAATTTATTCTTTACCAGTGTTTCAACAGTTTCAATTAGTAAAAGAGTCATTGAAATTGACCTTATGTTTGATAGATTTGATGGATTTTCTGGCTTTTTCATGAATGGTATGAGACCAATCGGATATAGGTGGAATTTAGGACATCAATTAGCCCTTGTAACACTGGGGCAGTGAACCTGCTTAAATGTACCAAGACAAATCTGGGCTCATTGTGCAGCCTGGATGTTTGTGTTCTGAATAGTCCAGCAGCCACTGTACTCTGTGGCTTTTCAATATATCATGGCTAGCATCAGCATCTTGTTCACTCTATATTTCTCCATTGCTAATTGTGTAGTCTTGTAATTTTCTTTTAAAGTGTTGGTAGATTTTCTTTAACATTACATTGCCTGCACAGTTGCAGTTGTCAATTGGCATTGGTCTTTTTGAGACCACAATTGCACATCTTAAGTAACTTCGTATACAGTTGTAATGCATCGACAAGTATATCTTGGCTCTCTTAGTAACTATATATTGAGCTAGTATCTTCTGCTTGCCCCTGCATTGGCTTTATAAGCTTAGTATCTCTCTGATGCTCACACCCATTAATATTTCTCAGCACAAAAGTTAACAGCTCATCTTCTACTGGCTTATGAATGTTAAAACAACTTCATATCTGCAGATGCAGTGACCTAAGATTTTTAATCTCCACATTAGAATGGATGGTCCAGTTATATATATATAATAAAAAGTCAGATGTCACATGACTTATATATAGCTTGCACTTACAAATATGTAAAATTAAGAGCATGCTAATTAGCTCTAAACAAGCTTTTTTATTTATGATAAATGCTACTACAAGAGAAGGCATTCAAATCATTTTTATCTTGGATTGTCCCCATCCCCAGACGGGTTTTGACCTATGGGTCTCTTCAGAGGGAAGTTGGGACATTAGATTCAAAAAACCAACTCAAGCAAAGCATTTATCTAAAAATTAATTGTTAGAAAAATATCTGAAACGTTTAGACATCTACATGTCTTTAAAGTCAGCTCTCCAACTGAAAAAATTATATGGGCCTGAACTTCATTCAGATACTTCATATATTAGTAGGCTTAGCCATTTAATTTAGCCAAAGCCACAACAGCAAAATAATAATAGCAATAATAAAAAGTCAGATGTCACATGACTTATATATAGCTTGCACTTACAAATATGTAAAATTAAGAGCATGCTAATTAGCTCTAAACAAGCTTTTTTTATTTTATTTATATATGTAGGTGTGTCCATATTGTGATTCAAGTAATCTTAAAGCTCTACAATCTAACGTAAAAATATGTAGGGTTTAATCTATTCATGTGTTGCGATACTATAGCTCACCACACACAGTAGGAACCAATTGTACTCACATTATAACATGCAGTGAAGCAAATTGTAATATTATAATTATGCATAAATAATAATAATAAACTAATGCTCCTATGAAATATATGAAACAAACCAAATTTCAGATTTACAGTACACTCCTAGAGTTCAAACAATCATGTCATAAATGATCTTCCAGAGTAAAACAGTATAAGCCACAATCTTCCTGCATACATTTCAAGAATATAACCCATTGCTTGATGAGTCATTGTCTTGAAACAACTGAATCTTGATGTCTGAAGTGATAGTTTGATTTTAAATATAAACATCTTATTTGTGACTTATTTTATTTTAGTTCAAATTAATTTGTTAAATAAATCTCTTAATACTAATTATGCAACAGGCTTCAAACACATGAATCTCCAAACCAGTCTTGTTATTGACTGTGAATAAATTAAATCTTTGAAACCAAGCAAGATAAAATGACAACATTTATATATAAATATTATACTATCAATATGATATATTTTAGATACTGTTAAAGGTTTTTTTCAATAATGATCAGAAATATTTATTTCATTTTGAATATAAATCAGCCTTTAATTAGTGGGAGATATTTCTTTGCTGATGATGTACTTTAATTTTACACAAAGTCATCCTGATCCCTGATTGACCTCGTATTCTTTTCTCCTTCCCTATCTTTATCAATGGAAGCACATATATGCCCCACAATGTTTTCCAACCAGTATGCACTAAAAGTAAAAATCATCCCTAAGGATGCCATTCAACCATGGGTTGAAATGTCACAGACAATATGTATGTTGACAAAGGACAATGTTACAATTCAATTGGTTTCAGAAGCTTACATCATCTTCCACATAGAAAGACTATTAACCCTTCATATGAAAGAAGCTTGGAAGATTTTTATGAAGTCCCTAAGGAAGTTGATTAATTGTTGTACCATTAAATCTAAGGGTCCAGTCCATATACATAACAAGCTGATTTCTATTGCATAAGAACCTAAAAACTTGCCATATGACGGTCAAAACATTTTGAGCATTATGGCTTTGAAGTCAAAGTACAAATTTATACAAAGGGCCATTGCTGGGTACCTCTCAATTAAGAGGCTCTGTCAATATTAGTATCATCAACATTGCTGGATCAGGGGCTTTCTCAGGTGAGTGCTTGGATCCAAAAAATGGTCAAATGCACCTTCTTGTTGATTGAGGTGCAAGACAATATCTACAAGGGTTCTTCCATGCTTGCTAGGATTCAGGAGTTTTATGCTAACAAGTTACAACCACTTGGAATTTCACACCCCATAAAACTTTTGTATCTGGGGATTTTGGCCAGCATAGACTCACTGATGCCAGAATTCTTTTAAAATGAATTCTTTTCCTGAAAGGATGCATTCTGGCTTACATGGGTTCCCAAATTTCTGTTACTTAACTGATGTCATTTACTGTTCCTGTTGTTAAGAAAATGATTGACTTCTTGGCTGGTGGCAGCTGAGAGATCACTGGGATTTGCCTGATCACCATGGTCCCTCTTATTAAGAAACCCGAGGGGCCACATGAGTTGGAAAATCTCTGGCTAATTGCCATGGTTCCACTGCTGACAAAGATGATTGAAGGCCTCCTTAAAGAGGATATCCAAGTAAATATTATTGGAAAGTTATCATCTTATCAGTTTGCGAAGAGGGGAAGCTCAACTGCCAACACTCAGTCAATTTTGCTTCTTAGACAATCATGTTCACAGGAACAGTATGTCCTAGACAATTGCAGTTCAATTCAATTTTGTAGAAGCCTTTGATTGTGTAAGGGCTGATGTGCTTCTCAGTGTACTGGAGGAACTCCAAGTGCCATCAGAATACCTTCAGATGATCGAGAACCTTCTTCAAAATCATGAAGTGATTTTCTCATTGGATGGAAAAGTTGCTCCAGGGTTTTGGTGCTGTTTCCATCCATCAGGGCTCACCACTAAGTACACATTTCTTTACAGCCTATGTAAACCCATTACTGTTATGCATTGATGTTATCCTCCTTGGGATAGCCATTCCTTTGCTGAGAGAGAGCATTCACATTTCCTATATGAATGTAGTAGTGTTTCTCTCATCTCAGGATGAGTTTTCATTTGTGAATTTGGTCTGAGATTCAGTGGTGTGAAATTGACAATGTAGTCCATCTTGACAGGGAAGCAAATCTCAGGTAGATTTAAAGCTCCTCCACACAAGTTTTACAGATTCCTTCTTGCCTCCCCCCATCTATTATGAGGAAGAGAGTTGGAGAATTCACTTTCCAAGATCTATCTTTCTTTGTTGGGATAGGTCATGCTTTTTAATGCAGTTGTATTACCCAAAATAATTTATTTGGACAGCTTTTTCCTGACAAATATTTTTTATCAGGAAGATGGAATCATTATGTAAAAAGTTGTGCTGGGGGAAGAACCCCTGTCATTAGCCTCAACCTACTGCAAAAGTCCAGGCCACTTAATGAATTAGGGCTTCCCTCAATCAAAGTTTTCCTAACCCAAATAACCCCCAATATGCTTGTTAAAATTTCCAAGGATAATGTGAATATGGAAAGTCCACTTCCTTTAGAGAAAGTGGACCACATGGATCACCCTCTTCTAGAAGAAAAAATATTTGGCTGCAACAGCAGTTGATTATGGTGGTCAATAACATTACCACCTCTAGTTCCATGTTTCATGAGAAATTATCCTACTGGAATTCCTATCAGTTGATCCACATTGGAAAACATCCCTCAGCTTATGGGGTTGACCAAGTTTTTAAAACTCAAACCTAAGTTAGTGGACTTTTTAATGAAGGTCAACCTTGGAATCCAGCCTACTCGTATGTTTCTTTATCATCAGAGGGGACATAATATTGATCCTTTCTATCCATGTAGAAAACAAGATGAGTCCATAGCCCATATACTCAATCAATGTGAATCGTGAACTAGTCTTTGAAACATAGTTCTACAGAGAATTATGGGACTTGACTTGGCCTGTATCACACTAATTCATGCTTATAAAAAAGGGAGTTTTTGTTGTTATCAGACTGGCTACATTTATAAACTTTGTTATCTGGGTGATAAGATGCGGTGTTTTATTTGAAAGTGATCTGGACTGGGCTATTGAAAACTATTCTCAAGTTGCTTCATAAATCAAAGGAAAATGATATAAGAACTTACCTGCCATGGCTTGCAGACCAAACTTGAAGCCAACTGAAGCTTTGGGATATCCATTGGTCTTTGCAAGTTATTTGGATCCATACTATATTAAACTGACATTTGCCAAATGGTTGCATGGCCATTATGGGTTTGATTAATAGCACCAAATTTTATAAAATTTGGTTTCTACTGCATTGTAATTAATTTGTTCATTAATATTGATGGATCATTTCTATCAATACCTTTGATTTATAGTTGATGTAAACAAAACTGAGATCTTTACCCTTTAATTGTTTTGGATTGACCTTACTTAATTGATGATCCAAATTTGGTCAAAAGTATGTGTTTTTCCAATCATGTTAACTCATAGAATAAGTTTTGTCATTGATTTTTTATATTGTATTTCATATCCTGGTGGGGTTTGGACTGTAAGCTAATATAGTCTTCACAAGTTATGTATAATGGAACACTATCTTGTTTAAATTTGTTAGTCCTTATATATTTATTCATTCTTTAAGTTGCACATGTTGTTGCTGGGTTTGTCTATTCTTTGTAACTCTAAATAAACCATATATAATATAATCATTTGTGATTTGTAATTTATTTATCTTGTACTTCATATCATGTTGGGTTTACTTTATTCATAATCTTCACATCAGGTTGAAATTGTTAACCTTGTAGGATTTATTTGAAGAGCCACTACAGTTTTGACAAGTATTCATATACAATGCCATTTTGGTTAATCTTGTTAACCTTTCCTTATAGTGTAATATGTTTCAATTCCTTGTAAAGTACACATGCAAATCGTCCACACTATATAAATCTGGACTAACTATTTGTACTATACTTGATTGAGATTTATATTTCTGTATAACCTTCCATATTTGATTTATAGTGTAAATAAAGTTTATTTTGGAAAATAAAATCCTAAGTAGAAAATAGTGACCTAAGTGAAATTATTTTTCCTAACAAAATAAATATTAGATTAGTTAATAATTTGTTGGAAAATATTTATTTAATTTTGTTGGAAAATATTTATTTAATAATAATATTAATATATTATAATTTGGAAATAAAAATTATATATTACTATCATATATATATGAAAAACAAAAAAAAAACAAATTAAACTTGCTAACGCTTGTATTTATGATCAATAGATGGCGTTTTACCAAAAAACCCAAAATGCCATCTATTGATCATATATATATATTTCAATCTTAGTGGTAAAGTTGCAATCTTGTGTATCTATATAAACATACTGAATCATAAATAAATGTGTGTTTCTATCTTTATTGTGAAAAGAAAGTTGCCTTAACAACAGATTGAGATTGTTGATAGTTAATGATATTGTAATTGTCTCTAAGTGCTGACTGATTTTAATGATTACATATTATATATATATATTTTATTGCAGAACATTTTCATCAAATAAGTTGCTCAGAATTATTTGCAAGTACACTCACAACAAATCATTTTAATAAATTTATATATTTATTTTTACTTATTTAAAAAATGTCCATTTATTTAGCTTGATAAAAGTCGAATTCTTTCTTCATCTGATCCCTAACCAAATATGATATAAATAAATCAACATTGATATCTGAAAGAGCTGAAACTTATTATTAGTGGTGAATTGAGTTCATAAACTAATCAGGTCAGCTTAATGTTTTATATATAATTTTAAATTAAATATTAGTAATTTTACCAGCAAATAAATAACTTTTGCTATTGCTTAAGTATATGTTTAAGTTTATAATCATATCCCAGAACTTCTCGTTTAAGTACGTTATTGAAAATGTTCTATGATATGATTATAATTCTAAACATTACATGTTTAAGCAGTAATAAAAATTATTTACATGCTGTTAAAACTTGTAATATTTAATTTAAAAATATATGAATTTTTCTACAGTACAGGATTTTTCATACCTGCACTCTAATATGTATATAGAGGTTAGAACTCGGACTTTGCATGCTATCTTATACTGCTGACACCCTTGATCACACACACGTGGAAAAGATAAATAATATATGAAACATTAAGCTAGTTTCATTTATTTGAATAATAAGATTGTTCCTAATAATAAGTTTCAGCCTTTTCAGATATCAATATTAAATTATTTGCAGTTGATTTAATTACTGGTCAGACGAGAGAAGAATTTTCCTTTTATCAGACTGAAAGTATGTACATTGATAAATGAAAAGTAAACTTATATTTGTAAGTTTATTAAAGTGATTTGTTATGAGTCTGCTTGCAAATAATTCTGACTGACGTATTTGAATGAGAATGTTTATAATATGATTATAATCTTAAACATTACATATTTAAGCAGTGGTAAAAATATTTACCTGCTGATAAAATTGAGTAATATATACCTGATTTGTCAATTATTATAATAATGATTTTAAACTATGTTGTTCTACCCATAGGCTTCTGTGAATAGCCTTATATTATTTGATGGATCACAATTTATTTATGAGGTTATTATAATTTTTACAATATATATATATGATCAATAGATGACGCTTTACCAAGACCTCCAAACAAGCGTATTTGTTTACATAAACATCAGAGTCAATATTTACTGTCTCTTTCATTTTGCTCCACCCTCAGATCAGCTGTTTTCAAGCTGATTTGCTCTCATCAGTGAAGGGATAGGAGTTAGAAACTAGACCTAAATATTAACTCCAAGCATTTATGCAAAACGTTTCTATCAGTTTGCAAGCATGAATTTTTTAGACACCTAAATGTCTTCAAACTTAGCCTATCAAACTAGATAGCTATGTGGGTCTGATATCAGTTCAGTTTCTCCACATAATCAAAGCTTCTGCAATCTATATCATTGCAAGAAAACTTTAAAGGTACATTTATGAAAAACAAAACAAGTTTTATATACGTAAAAACCTGCTATCGCTTGTATTAATGATCCATAGATGGAGCTTTATCAAGACCTCCAAACAAGCGTATTTGTTTACATAAATGTCAGAGTCAATACCTAAATATTAACTCCAAGCGTTTATGCAAAACGTTTCTATCAACCTAAATATTAACTTCAAGCATTTATGCAAAACGTTTCTATCAAACCTAAATATTAACTCCAAGCATTTATGCAAAACGTTTCTATTTAGGTCTAGTTTCTAACTCCTATCCCTTCACTGATGAGAGCAAATCAGCTTGAAATCAGCTGATATGAGGGTGGAGCAAAATGAAAGAGACAGTGAATATTGACTCTGACGTTTATGTAAACAAATACGCTTGTTTGGAAGTCTTGGTAAAGCTCCATCTATTGATCATTAATACAAGCGATAGCAGGTTTTTACGTATATAAAACTTGTTTTGTTTTTCATATATATATATATTGCAATTTCTTTATAAACTGTTGATAAGCTTAATTTTATATTTATAATAAAGAATAATTTTACATTTTCTAAAAAATAATTTATCCAAGACAATCCAATTCAGTATACATTTTATGTTCAATTGAATGATATATATAAAAAAAATTATAAGTAATAATATGCTTATCCTAAAAGTTTTTATCAATTCATTTTTGTGATGTCTGCACTTAAATTTCCCGTACTTTATTTTATATAAAAATTCATTTTTTAATAAAAAAAATAGCTTTTATAAAAAAAATTGAACCAAGAAATTGAAAGTCATACTATCATTTTAAAGAGAAATAAATTATGTTTGCCTAAAGGTTTGTTGTGATGATGGTATTTTAGTTGTATTTTTATAGTGGACTCTTTCCATCATTTAATATGAGTATTGAATGTCTTTACAAAAATTTAAGGTTTATTTAAATATTCCACATACATCTGACTGTTAGTAATAACACATCAAACAGGTTAGTATATGCACAATGTTTCAAGAGGTAATATTCTTCCCTCTTTTTCAGGTGTTGCTAGCCTTATAAGTGATAGTACTAGTTTGAGATTCGAACCTAAACTTTTAGATTCTTGAGGATTGAATTTTAAGGTAACACTCTAACCAACTGAGCCATCCTGCCAAAGGCAACAATCAGTAGAAATTTCATATAATTATCTACAAGATTCCTCCTAATTTTTCCACTTTTTCCTAAAAGCAAAGTTGGTTAATGGTTTCCATATATTAAGTATAGTCACACTAGGTTGGATTATGGGGTTGTTTGCCATTGTCATGTGAGCAGTTTGTTTAAATTTTCTTTTTTGTACCTTTTCTTCTATATCCAACATTTTTGTATTTTTCCAATTGAACATAAGTTCATTGGTACATACATGGTCTGCTACTTTAGACACATCTGTTTTTTCTCTTTTAATCATCAGTTAGTGTTC
This sequence comes from Epiperipatus broadwayi, assembly GCA_028023455.1. Taxonomy (NCBI): domain Eukaryota; kingdom Metazoa; phylum Onychophora; class Udeonychophora; order Euonychophora; family Peripatidae; genus Epiperipatus; species Epiperipatus broadwayi. The sequence goes on along the minus strand of JAQFVV010000740.1, from coordinate 167,693 downwards.
TTGTAAGCACTTTTCAATGGGGTAGACTGATCTCACCAATATATGTTATTCCACATTCACATGATATTTCATAGCTGCAGTTTTTTCTTTTCAGCATTTCATGTTTAGGCTTTTGCTGATGTTAGAATTCTCTGCAGTGTGGTATGGCTCTGAAAAGCAGTTCTGATGTTATACTGATAGCAGACTTTCTTTAATGTGTCAGCTATTTTTGGAATATATCGGTACACTACAGTGCCAATAATCCTTTTTTTATTATTCTTTTTGTTATCTATTTAATGTTTTCTTAATAACAGGTGCTGGATAAACATTTTTCATAAGAGTTTGGTCTATATAGATCTATTCATTTTGCAAATTTCTGATTTTTGAACAAACTTCTTTTGCTCTGTTCTAGAGTGATAGTATACCTTAATGGTTTGTGTTTCTGATTTGATTGCATTGTATAGGCTAGGTATTTTTCTGTATGTGTGTTTTTTCAGTAAACTAGTTTTGATTTTGCCACAAGAGAGATTTTGTCATAAAAACATCTAAGAATGCCAATTTTTATTCTTATTCTGATTCTATTGTGAATTCAATTAAATGGGATATGTTGTTGATGTGTTTACAGAAAGTTCGTAGCAGTGTTTCACCATGTGGCCATATAATAAATGTATCATCTACACAGCAAAGCCAAACTTTTTGTGAATACCTAGCTGTATCACACCAGAAACACAAAACATGAAGATATACTATCACCATGAAACAAAGTAAAAGAAATTTGGTCAGAAAATAGCAGACAAATTAAGGAAAATCTGCAATCAGTATAACATCAGAACAGCTTCCCAGAACCATACTACACTATGAGGAATTCTAAAAACTATAAAGCCTAAACATGAAATGCTGAAGAGAAAAATAATGCATCCATGAAATACCATGTGAATGTGGAAGAACATATATTGGTAAGACCAGTCATCCCATTGATAAGCACTTGCAAGAAAACAAACTGATGATTAGAAAAGAAAAGAACAGATGTGTCTAAGGTAGTGGACATATGGATATATGTTCAATTGGGAAAATACAAAAATATTGGATAGAAAAGAAAATGTGTAAAGAAAATGTTTAAAGAAGCTGTTCACATGACAATGGCAAATAATCCCATAAGCTAATTTAGTGTGACTATGCACAATGTACAGAAATCACTGATCAACTTTGCTCTTAGGAAAAAAGTAGGGAAATCAGGAGGAACATCATTGATAAGTATATGAAACTTCTACTGATCATTGTCTGTGACAGGATGGGTCAGTTGGTTAGAGTGTTACCTTAAAATTCAATACTCAAGAATTTAAGGATCTAGTACTGTCATTGGGCAGGCCAGATACCTGAAGAAGAGGGGAGCAGAATACTTCTCAAAATGTTGTGCATTTATTAACTTCACATGATCACCATTTCTTATGCTTACTCATAACTTTTATTAAAACAGGTAAAACTCTCTATATGTATTGCCACTCAGGGAAAGCTAGAGTAATCAAGGGAAATCAGAAGGCTTGTGCATAAAATCCCCATCTAGTGCCTACACATCCAATATCCCATAACTAATTTCTGGTTTATGGCCTTCACCAGTAAGGAGCCTTGGATCTGAGAGCACTGCACCTGGGTCTTAGGATCTATTGCAATTCTACACCAGCCACCTTTTATCTCTACTTAACTACAAAACTATGAGTCTTAAACTGAAAACACTAAGCTTATATAGTCATATACATCTGAACTCAATTCAGTACCTATACATTTTGGTGTCTTTGGTTCAATCCTGCCTAATAGGATAGTGGTTGCTATGGTTATTAAAAAACCAAAGACAAAAAATGTATCGGTATTGAACTGAGTTTAGACCTATATGACTATATAAGCTAATCAGTTTGGATTGAAAATATTATAGTGTTTTTAGTTTAAGACTGATAGTTTTGTTGTTGAGATAAAAGATGACTGCTGGAGGGTCACATTGGATCCTAAGATCTAGGTGCAGTGCTTTCAGATCGAAGGATTCTCACTTATGAAAGCCACAAGCCAGAAACTAGATGGGGAATTTATGCACAAGCCTTCTGGCTTCCATTGATTACTCTGGCTTGCATTAAATGGCAATACGTATAAAGAGTTTTGCCTGTTTTAATAACATTTATTAAATTGTTTGATGTACTATTACTAACAGTTGAATGTATTTGAAATATTTAAATAAAGTTAAATTTTTCTAAAGACATTCAATACTTATATTACATGATGGAAATAGTCCAATATAAAAATACAAATAAATTACATAGTTATAATATTTTATACATTACACATACCATTTTCAAACTATGTTTACCAAAAGACACATTTAATTCATTTAGATTTTTGAATGTGGACTTAACATGGCAGTGCGTCAAAAAATTAAAAAAAAAATGTTTATATTATATTTAGAATTTACTTCAGAGATACAAATCTGTTAAAATGTAATTTGTATGTTATATAAAAGTATATAAATACATAATTGTTAAAAGTAATTATAATAAAAAACCTAAAGATTCTTTTGTTGCTTATTGCTTGTGATGTTTTGCAATCTTAGGGTCCAGGGGTTACTCTGCGAATTAAAAACTAAAATTTAGGAAATTATTTGTTTTATTGTTTCTATTTCATTTGCTTCAAGTGTTGGTGGTCTAGAGGTCAGCACAGCTGCCTAACAA
>JAQFVV010000740.1:0-160000 GCA_028023455.1 Epiperipatus broadwayi | reverse complement strand
AATCAGACTTCCTATAATTATTTTAATAAACTTGCAATTAATACCTTCCTTCTCATGTCAGTACTAATGTAGTAGTTAGACAAAAAGTAATCCACTTGTATTTAAATTTATTATTAGCAATTAATTAGAAAGAAATTTCATAAAATATTAATTGATCCAGCTTACAATTTCAAATAACAATCAAGATGTAAACTGTAATGATTTTAATAATTCCATTATTATAAAATTTCACTCTATAAATGTCAATGATTGATATATTAGCCATATAGTAAAGTTAAAGTTATAAAAAGTAGATCCTTTTTTTGCAAAATCTCATTACAAGAAAGTGTATGTTGTTAACAAGATTATTAAAATGGTTCTAGTAAGTCTGACTTGTAAATTCTTATTATGGTATGCACATTATGAATTTACTTCTTTATAAATACTACTATATATTATTAGATTACATGAGGTACTTGTGAGTTTTCAAGTAAACCAAGATGCAACATGTGTTTTTGATAAATATATTGTATTAAAGGTCTACAATCAAGAGAAGACGTGTTAATAATAAAACTGAGAAAAAAATTGATTGATAAATTTTTTTTTAAAAAATATCAAAAGTTATTTTGAACTTTTATTTCAGTTAATAAACATCAAACTTTTATTTCAGTTTTTTAAAAGCTATATTAGAATGTGGAAGCGACAAGACACTCTTAACATTATTATATTTTGTTTTACTTCAGCTGGGTTTCCTTTTGTCAGCATTTTTTAAAGTAAATTGTCATCGTGATAAAATTTGGAACCTTTTTATCACAAAATGTGATGCACTGGAATATTTACAAAGATATGATATTCTGCCCTTTCAATAAGTGAACATTAATGGTTATGAAATGAAAGTTTAGCAAAAGCTATATTAGAATGTGGAAGCGACAAGACACTCTTAACATTATTATATTTTGTTTCACTTCAACTGGGTTTCTTTTTGTCAGCATTTTTTAAAGTAAATTGTCATCGTGATAAAATTTGGAACCTTTTTATCACAGACTGTGATGCACTGGAATATTTACAAAGATATGATATTCTGCCCTTTCAATAAGTGAACATTAATGGTTATGAAATGAAAGTTTACATTCAACACCTTTCTCCATCTACCAAAGATGTTTTAGTTGTTAAAGTAAACAAAGTTAATAAATCGATTGTTAAATTTAAAAAAAATAAATAAATTGCAATAAATTTTATTAAACAGCTTTATTTCATTTTTTTTACTTATAATGAGGGAAGCTTGTGAGTAGTCTTTTTGGTAAACAGTCACAATGATAAAAATTTGGGACCTTCTTGTCACAGAATGTGATGAAGTGGACTATTTCTAAATGTGTGGGATCCTGACCTTTTTGAAAAGTGTATGTTAATGGACATGAATAAAGTGTAAACATTATATCCCCCCCCATTTTTCTGTTAATAAGTAACCCCCCCCCCCAAGTAAAGCAAATATTGTAATTAATTTTTCCACAATGATTTGTTTTTTTTTTAAAATAACAGTAATAAAAAATAAAATGTAAATATTAAAAATGCTTCCTAGCAGGCATTTGTTTTGTAATTATTGGGGAGAGGGACTGTAGATTAATCAAAAACACAAGTCACCATCTTCATTTACTTGAAAACCCACAAATACCATATATATGTAATAGCTATTGTTTGTTTACATAGTTATTACAATTATTAAAAACTGAAACACAGGCTTATTATATACCGGGGTCTATATATGTAATATATAGGGTATATGAGAACAGACTTTTACACGACCCACCACTCTCCACTCTAGCTCATAACACGGATACACTTGAACACATATATGTTGAAAAGATAAATAATCACCAATATACATATTTCATGCTAAACCAGCAATCATCAGTTGGTCCATCTCCACACATATGTGCTATAAATGCTCATATATATATTAAGATAGCCAATCCTCTTACTTTAATGGACAGGCTTCAATTTACTCCACACTCCAACTCTTCAACCATCCATCCAATTCAAAATCTGATGATGGAATACTCAAAGGCCACCCTGAGGCCGAGATTCTTGTCACACCCATGTTGATCTAAGGTCAATCTAACCCCTCATGTACATGACAATCCATTCAATACATATACAAGGAATGGGCAGACATCTCTACTATGTAATAACTGAAACACAGGCTTGTTATAAGGTAGAGTGGAGAGTGTTGGATCGTGTAAAAGTCTGTGCTCATATACCCTATATATTACATATATAGACACAGGTATATAATAAGCCTGTGTTTTAGTTATTACATAGTAGAGATGTCTGCCCATTCCTTGAATATGTATTAAATGGATTATGTTCTGTACATGAGGGGTCAGAATGACATTAGGTCAACATGGGTGTGACAAGAATCTCGGCCTCAGGGTGGCCTTTGAGCATTCCATCATCAGATTTTCAATTGGATGGACAGTTGGAGTATGGAGTAGATTGAAGCCTGTCCATTAAAGTATGATGATTGGCTATCTTAATATATATCTGAGCACTTATAGCACATGTAGAGATGATAATCTGGACCAAGTGATGAAGCTGGTTTAGCATGAAATATGTATATTGGTGATTGTTTATCTTTTCAACATATATGGGTTCAGTTGTATCAGTGTTATGAGGTAGAGTGGTGGGTTGTGTGAAAGTCTTTGCTCATATACGCTATATATTACATATATAGACACAGGTATATAATTCTGTGTTTCAGTTATTACATAGTAGAGATGTCTGCCCATTCATTGTTTATGTATTAAATGGATTTTGTCCTGTACATGAGGAGTCAGATTGACCTTAGGTCAACATGGGTGTGACAAGAATCTTGGCCTCAGGGTGGCTATTGAGTATTCCATTATCGGTTTTTCAATTGGATAGATGGTTGAAGATTTGGAGTGTGAAGTAGATTGAAGCCTCTCCATTAAAGTATGAGGATTGGCTATCTTGATATATATCTGAGCACTTATAGCACATATATGTGGAGATGATAATCTGGATCAACTGATGATTGCTGGTTTAGCATGAAATATGTATATTGGTGATTATTTATCTTTTCAACATATATGTGTTCAGGTGTATCAGTATTATGAGGTAGAGTGGAGAGTGGTGGGTCATGTGAAAGTCTATGCTCATATACTCTATATATTACAATTATTAAAATAAATGTAAAAAAATAGTTTAAAAATATTGAGATGTAGTTTTTTGAGATGATGGTATTTTAGTCGTATTTATATATTGGACTATTTCCATCATCTAATAATAGGAATTGAATGTCTTTAAAAAAAAACTTTATTTAAAAATTCCAATTACATTCAACTGTCAGTAACATCCCACAGGTTCATATATGCACAACATTTTGAAAGATATTATTCTCCTCTCTTGTTCAGGTATTTCTGGCTTGATTAGTGACAGTAATAGCATGGGAATCAAATTGGGATCCTTAGATTCTTGAATATTGAATTTTAAGGGAAATATCTAATAAAGTGAACCATTCTGCCAAAATCAACATTCAGTAGAAATTTTATATATTTATGAAGTTCCTCCACATTTTTCTACTTTTTCCTAAGAGCAAGATTAATTAGTGGTTTCCATACATTATGTATAGGCATTCTAGATTGACTTATGAAGCTATTTACTATTGTCATTTGGGGAGGTTTGAAATTTTCTTCTTTTTACCTTTTCCTTTCTATACAATATATCTGTATTTCACCAATTGAACATAAGTTCATTGGTGCATACATGGTCTGCTAGCTTAAACATATCTGTTTCATCTTTTCTAATCATCAGTTTGTTCTCTTGTGATCACTTTCCAATGGGGCAACTGCTCTCACCAATACACATTTTCCCACATTCATATGGTATTTCATAGATGAAGTTTATGCTTTTTTTGGCATTCCAAATTTCGTTTTTTGATGTTAGAATTTCTCATAATATGGCATGGCTTTAGAAAGCTGTTGTGCTGTTATACTAATTACAGATTTTCCTCAATTTGTCTGCTGTTTTTGGTATGTATGGATACACCAAAAATAGTAGTCAAATTGAAGAAAATCTGCAATTAGTATGACATCACAACAGCTTTCCAAAGCTATATCACACTATGAGGAATTCTAACACCAAAAAGAATATATTTGAAATGCGAAAAATATAAAAACTGCATCTATGAAATACCACATAAATGTGGAAGAAAGTATATTGATGAGTCTTAGTTGCCCCATTAAAAAGTGATTGCAAGAACACATACTATATTAGAAAAGAGAAACTAGATAGGTCTAAGGTAGCAAATTATATATGTACCAATGAACATATGCTCAATTAGGAAAGTACAAATATATTGGATAGAGAGGAAAAGGTAAAAAGAAGAAAATTGAAAGTTGTTCACATGACAATGGTGAATAACCTCATATGTCAACCTAGGGTGATTATATGGTATGGAAACCAATAATCAACTTTGCTCATAGGACAAAGTGGAGAAATCAAGCAGAACATCATAGATAAGTATATGAAATTTACTACTGATCATTGCCTTTTGCAGGGATAGCTGTTGGTTAGAGCATTACCTTAAAATTCAATATTCAAGAATCTAAGCTTCCAGGTTCAATTCCCATGTTAGTACTGTCACTTCTCAGGCCAGAAACACCTGAAGAAAAGAGGAGAATAATACATCTCAAAATGTTGTGCATATATTAACCTGTGCACTTTTCTAACAGTTACATGTAATTGGAAATTTTAAATAAAGTTTAATTTTTCTAGACACTTGATTTATAATATTTAATGATGGAAATAGTCCAATATAAATACAATTAAGATGTATCTTTATCTATAAGATTATTTATCAAATAATGAGTATCATATGGTTCTACCTTGTGCATTGAAATTGGGTTGTTAGAAGAAAAGCAAGTTTACCCTGATTTAAACTTTCAAGTTCTAATATTATATTGAACATTAAAATAATGAAAGTAGTTGTGCTGATAAAAGTTGATACATTTTCAGGAAAACTGTGCCAAAAAGCCATGCTGTTCACTGATTGGTTGATTTTCTATTAATATAGTAATGTATAAAAGTTTTAAAAAATCCTCTAATTGGTGATAAAAATTTAATGACACTTTATATAATTTTGGTTTGTAGTATTTGAAAATTATTGGTTTATATATGTATGGTAAATATAAATTAAAACTTTTTTAATGAAAGAAAATCTATAGCCATGGTGTGTTTCAAAGTGCAGCAGTCAATAAAACCATTTCCGCAACATGAAAGAAAACATTAGAAAATTGTTTGAGTTACTCGTAATCAAAAGATGAACACTTTATTATTGTTTTTTTTTTTTCAGTTTGCAGAATCAATCTGATTGGATGCTGCACTTTGAAACATTGGGTGCAGATTTAGGTTTATTCAAAAATGGAGTTCCCATTTATAAAATAATTTACTATATATATAATTTGTTAAAAAATATTAAATTATAATCATTATCATCATCATCATCAACCATTATTAATCCAGTGCAAGATGAAGGTCTTTCCAAGTTCAATTCATCTCCGATTTTTAGCTTCTCTTCTCCACATCACCCCTGCACACTTTCTTATTTCCTCTATCCATATCACATGTAGTCACTTTCTGGATTTTTTACAATCTCTTGGAATCCAGTTTAAGATTACAATTGTCCATCTATTATTATCTCTTCTAGCAATATGTCCAGCCCAACTCTACTTCAGTCTTTTAACTTTTTCAACGAGGTCAGTAACAAATGTTTGTTCTCTTACCCATATATTATGTTTTCGATCTCTTTGTCTTACTCCTAACTTGCATCTTTCCATACTTCGTTTGAGTGGTCTCAAGTCTCTGTATTGCTTTTCTATTAAGTGTCCAAGTCTCAGATCCATAAGTACGAACTGGTAAAACACATTTAATTAAAAATATTTCTTTTCAAACACATAGGCATATTCCATTTTAGTATCAAGTTATTTCTGCCAAAAGCACTTCAACCAAATTTAATTCTATGATTAATTTAATCAATTATGTTTCCATCTGTATTACTAATCTCTCCAATGTATTTATAAGTGTTAACTTTTTCTAACTCATCACATAAAATTATTATTTTCATATTTTGAGAAAATCCATTGAACATTACTTTAGTTTTTTAAACATTTATCTTCAGTTCTACTTTCATCTGATAACTCCTGCAACATTTCCTGCAGCTCTAAAGCATTATTTGCAAAAGCAACTACATCATCTGCAAAATCTAAATGACTTAAATAATTTCCATTTACTTTCACTCCTTTAACTTGTCATTTTAATCCACAAAATACTTCTTGCAGTATTGTTGTAAAAAGTTTAGAAAATATGGAGTCACCCTGTCTTATACCCTTCTCAATGTTGACTTTCCTAATATCATTGTGTAATCTAATTGTTGCTGTTGCAATTTTATAAATATTCTTTAAAATATGACAATACCCTGGATCAACACCTTGATAATCCAATGCTTTAATCACTGAAGAAATGTTTATAGAATCAAATGCCTTTTCATAATCTAAAAATCCAAAGTATAATAGCAACTCATATTCATTTGTCCTATCTATAACTTCTCTCAATACCTGGATATGATCTACTGTACTAAAACGACTTTTAAATCCAGCTTGTTCTCTTGGTTGGTAGAAATCTAATGTTATCTGTAAAGGAGTTGTAATTATCTTAGTAAAATTTTGTATAAAACGGATTAAAGGCTGGTACGTCTGTAATTTCTAACATCTTCTTTATTCCATTTTTAAAATAGTAATGTTAATACTGCATTCTTCCAATCATCTGCTACATGTTTATCATTTATATATTTGGTATATAACTTTGCTAAAAAGAGTTCTATTTCCTCACCTGCTTCTTTTAATATATCAATTATAATTTCATCATTACCTGGAGCTTTTCCTTTCTTCATAAATTTAATTGCATGTCTCACTTGTTCATTTAAAATTCTGGGCAATTCAGAAGATATAATAGATATCAGAAATACTTGTTCTTTATTACTATATAATTCTTGATAGAAGTCTTCTACCTATTTCATGATGTCATCTCTTTTTTTATTAATAATTTCATCTTTTTTTATTGCAGATATAAATTTCCTATCAGTATCAAAATGTTGTTTTACAATCTTGAGACCGTAATTATCTTTTCTAAGTTTCATTGCTAGTTCACAGTTATACTTTCTTATATCATTTTCAACTCTTTTCTGCAGCATTTTACAAAATTCGAGGTATTCAATCCTTTTAAATGCATTATTTTTGTATATTTTCATATTCCTTCTTTTCTTCATAAATTCTCTAGTCGCAGTAGAAATTTTATTGGTCAATTGCTGCTTCTTTCTGTCAGATATCTTTGTTGCAGTTTTTAAAATTGTATCTTTCCATATTAATTTTATTCAAATCTGAATCATGTTCAAAATCTACTAATACTTGAAACTCATTTGTAAATTCTAATTTAAATTTATATTGAATGTTTCAGAAGATTAGGAATATCAACTGTATTGTTTTTCTTAATAATTTTTGTCTCTCTAGTTTTGCATCAACACGTATCTAACATCTTACAAATTTATTAAGAACATTACAATCTTGAAATATATATTTTCTGTTAGTCAAAATATAATCCAATTCTGCTGTATTTTCATTTGGATGCTAACATGTCCACTTCCTTTTAACATTTTTCTCAAAAAAAAATTCATAATATATATATAACCAAAAGAAACCAATCAACACTTAAACAAACCCAATATAGATAACAATCAAATATCTTGTTATCTTGTCTAAGTGTAGACCGCTTTCTAATAGTTACTTATAAATCTATTTAGTCTTGAACATTATTACACTTATTATTTAATTATGACTTTAAGTGCAATTTGAAAATTATGTTTATATAATAAAATACTGGAATCATCCTTGCGATTTTTAATATACCAACATATAAATAAATAAAATGTATACTTTGTTTATGGTATAATTAACAAAGTCTGTAAATGTTAATGATCTACTGTGAATTAGTAATAGTGGTTATTTATTTACTTATGTTTTGGCATATTAAAACTCGTAGAGTTAATTGCAGCATTACGTTTTAAATATATATATATATTATGGCTGATATTTTATATACAAAATATTATTATTCTTTGTGTGCTTCCCCTGCTTATATATTACTAAAAATCGCTGGAGTTATATGCTTTTATTTTTGCGTTTGAATCCCTTACATGTAGGTTATCTTTAATAACATTAAATATATATCCTATGATTAAATGAACAAATGAAAATAATGATGACATTAAAATGTGATATTCTACAAGTATTACCACATACAATTATATTTTCGATATATTATATGTATTCTGATTATTAATACTATTACGTTTTGATATGAAGATACATTTTTTATTTACTATCTTATTTTCAAAAATAAATTATAACAAAACTTATTACTGATCATGTTTAAAAATATTTAATTTCTTTTTTTTTGTTAAAATTGTCAAAATATATGATTTAAAATGTTTTATTCAAATCTATTTTGGTATTTTTAAAGCAATAGATCTTAACGTTAAACCCGTCATGAAATATTGCCTACAACATTAGTCCAAGCAATAACAATATGTAATAAAAAACATTAACAGATCCTATTAATTAAATGTGTTTGTTTGTGCCATGTACTATTTCCTAGCAGATTTAATGTATATGTATAAAATATTTCAACTCATTTTTTTTTTAAAATTTAATCAGAGAAATTTTTAAATAATTTTAATCATAATAAATAATAAATTTTGTTATAATTTATAATTAAAAATAAAAAATATAATTTTTTATATGAAATATAATAAAATTAATAATATTAATAATAAGAATATTTATAATGTATAAGAAATATAACTGTATGTGATAATATTTGTAGAAGTGATGATAAAAAATACAATTTTGACATTTTAACTATTTTGATTTGTTGATTTAATTGTAGAAAGAAAATGCAGTGCAAGTAAATGTTGAAACGTAGGAGTAAAAGGAATATAAAACATATATAATTTCAGTGGTTTTGATAAAAAATATAAAAATGTGGAAATATAAACATAAAAGAACCATATTAAAATACTATCAAAATAGAAGCAAAACAATATGTTACAGAAAGAGTGAGAGAAATTATGGAAATGATTGATAAAAACTCTTTCTACAACTATATACTTGCCTGCCTATTCACTTAGTTACCTGTCTACCCACCAATTCACCTGCATACTCATCTATTCACCTTCACACTTCACTGTCTGACTCCTGTCTGACCAGCTGTCTGTTTGTCTATCTAAATGAGTCCATCGATCTATTTCTCTTTCCATCCATCCACCTACTATCTATCCATTTATCCATCCATCCATCTATTTATATATATATCCATAAACAATAAACTTATTAAGGCTTTGTTTTTATAACTGCTAATATCATTATTAGAACAAAGGTCATATGTTTTACTTTATCAAAAGTATATTAAGCAATAAATAATTGAAAATAATTTATTGTAATGTAAATAATCTAATGTCTGAGTGTTTGTATTATTAAACACAAATAATGACAAGTTGGACTTCAGTCCAAAAGGGTTAAACCCTCAAGATTATCATTTTATATTTATATCAAATTACACAGATTTTTGTATTTTACTAGCTATTTTATACTGATGTATGACACATGCAATAGTAAAAATTATTACCATGTTACATTTTAATAAAAAATTAGTTAATATATGTTAACACTTTGATCTGATATCTTATAATAGCACATGATATTAGCAATTTTAAATTGTTTTATTTATAAGAATAGCACACACACATATATCTAAGGTAGTTTTTAAACTTCAACTAAGAAATATAAATTTTTAATTTTTTGTTGTAAAATGAATATAAACTTGTTTAATATTTTATGAGAGTGATTGACAATATAATATTTTAATTTTATTTTTACTTTCACTGTAAAAAACAGAAGGGAGCAAAACTTTTTTAACTTTTCTAAAAAAAATGAGAAAACAAATTCATTTCAGTTTATTTTTTGGATTTAAAAATATAAAAGATTTTTTATTTATTAACAATGTCAACTTCAAAACATGTTTTTACTTTTGTCAATCCAAAAATTTTTTTGATAAAAAAGTAACTGCTTATTTTATCAAAATTTTTAAATGCAAATAATTAAAGAATGATATCAAGTCTATTGTTTTAACAACTAGCCCATCATTACACTTTACTGATTTATTTTTAAAGATACATTTATTTAAAAGATAGTTTTTTTAATTAGTTGTTTTTAAAAAATTTATATCAGAATTTAACTGGGTAATATCACTTTGAATTGACTGCCAATTATGTTATCAAGCAAACTATTTATATATATATATATATTAACTATCAATGATGTTATCATTCTTATGATTTGAGATAGAAGAGGCTCTGAGGAAAGTACTTGTTATTGCACTGAAACTTCATCTATTTAATGATTATATTTTTATTATATGGAAGTTCCTGGAAATAATACCATGAATTCATCATTTACCCATAAGAATATATATATATATATAAGGTTATATACCTATTATATATATATATATATATAAGGTTAATACCTATTTAATATATATGTGTTAAACTTACCAGCACTTCTAAAAACCCACCCTCCTCCATGATAAAACATCATTGCAGGACGAAGTTTTCTTCCTTTTCTAACTGGATCATGAATGATTACCTTAACATCATCAAACTGTGTTCTGGTGATCTATTTATAAAAATTTAAACAAATAAAAAATTGAAATTAGAATTAAGGAGACCCCTCTGAAATAGATGTTCTTTTATAAAATTGACTAAATTATTAAATAAATAGTGATTGATTAAACTTAAACAGGCAACAAAATAATCCATATTTTCAGAATGAAAATAAGATGTAATTAAGTCAAAATACTATAAAATTTGTCTGGCCATGAAACCAGTATCATTAGTGAATGATGACTTCTATTTAATTACTTATTACAGTAAAAAAAGGAATAAATGTTCATTATTATGAATACAGTAAATTGTGAACAGAAACTTAATTTAAAAAGTGGATGTGCATTACTACAAAGACATTCATTTTGGAAATGCAAATGAAATGTTATTTATCATAAATAAAAAGTGTAACAATAATACTGTGGAGATTGATGGTATATCAGCTAAAGTATCCAGATTAGAAACTTCATTTAATGATAGATACCAAATGCAGAGAAATCCATTTTAAGTCTCAACTTCCCATTTCTTAGAAATGTATAAGTTTTTTTTGATAAAAATGTACAGTCATGATTTTGATATTCAGAAATATTTTTAAATTATCATGAAATATTTTAATGTTAGAAATAAAAAATAAATAAAAGGTGGAAGTATATATTAAATTTACATTATACAAAAATGAAAAAGAACTTTGTAGATTATAATAAAAAATAAAATTTGTAAATTATGTATTCTTTTTTTCATTTTGAAAAAAATCCAAACCAGATATGCATAGAGAAGCATTCAAATATAATTATGTAGCAGAATTGTGTTATGTTTTCTCTAAAAGAAAATTTTTATTTGAAGATTATGATGTATGTAATATATTAATATCAAAGAAAATTACCAATCAATAATGAAATATAAGATCTATATTAATGCAACTTTAGAAAAATGAAAGCTATTAAGTAAGATAATATTAACATTGATATTTTTAACTTTATAATATATTCCCATGAACCTAAGGTAAAATATACAAACCCAAATCATGGCTTGGTAATAAATATGTTATTAAAAGATTTCAACATCAGACATGAATACATTTGGTGAAAAGATAATTGACATTTTTCTAATAACTGCTACATAGAGGGGCAATACAATCATTAAATAAAATATACTTATGATAAAACACTATGACAAAAAAAATAGAAAATATTTTAAAATAATAGTACACATAGGCAAAAATATACACAAATATATATGCTGTCCAAAAATGATTTAACTATTTGTATGTGAATACAACTTGATTTTTGAACTTCAAATTTCTGTCCATTTTTATAATTTTTACTGTATAAAAATGTTGTTTTAAAATTTAATGGTTTGTCACATTGTCAATTTGATTATAAAACATATATTTATACAAATTATTGTGGGCTGTCTGATATACAATAGTAAGTAAGTACAAAAATTTAAGATACCAGCATTAGGTCCACAAATCTACAAGTGGTGCTAGGGAGTATAAAAACATTCTTATCCTCATAGCAAATAAATCTGATTTACCCTAGCCACAACCTTTTATGATCAGTGTAGAGAAATAATTAAAAGCATTTTTTCTAAAGAAATATAATCAGTTCACATTTTGAATAAGCTCACTGATGATAATGGATGGTTCTGGCAATGACCCAGTACGTGAGCAATGTTGTACTGAGTAAAGCAAATTTTTGTTATTATTCTTAAAGACGCAGATATCCACTTGATATCCTGTATATTGTGCATATTAATATCTTCAGAGTTTTACTTTATTTTTCCGTCAGGCCTTAAAATATATTTTATATTTAATGAAAAAGGAATGGACTTAAACTTATCAAATTTGACACATCATCATTAAAAATAAGTATTAATTTTAGTCAACGTAGAAGGCATATCTGCAGCAGCAAATATATTGTTATAAATTAAATATAAACTCACTTCTAATTTATATGTGTTACATTAACAATATATGCTTACATAGTTCAATTGTTTATTCATCCAATTATCTTATATATTTATATAAAATATCAATTTTCTTTATTTTTTTCAAGACATACTCAATATGCAAATTAATCACATTATTAGAATAAAGATTTTATTGCAACTAGCAACAGTTTCACGAAAATCTGATCTTGTACATGCTGTTCACATTGTCAGCATTCCTTAAAACGAAAATAAAATTTAAAAATGAAATTCTGATAGAAAGAGAAAAAAATAAAGTCAGTAATGGGCAAAATATGTTTCTATTTGCTAGGGAAAAATTTGTTTGATAACATGTTTATTTTTTATATTGTGAACAATATGAAAAAATAAAGTATATTTTTGTAATTGCATTAAATAATTTTTTATTGTTCTGCATAAATACATATAAATCACACCAAATTGGATGAAATCGCATATATACATTAGCAGTAAATTTAAGTTTTATTAACAAAATAGATTGGCTGTGCTATAGATAGAGCAGATATGTGCAAGCTGATAATAGCTAATATTTATTTACATATTTTATAGCTTTGCATATTTTACTTTTATTTAACTATGAATACGTATATAGCTTAATTTTCCTGCTTAACTTTTAACACTCACGGGGCTTGGCTAATCAATTTTGACACATGGTAAGTTTTAAAAACTGCATATTTTAAAATTATAGAAAAGATTTACTTAAAATTGTTTATTGATCAAAGCAATAGATGTAATAGAAAAAAATATGTATTAAATTATGCACATACATATGGTATAAATAAGAAAAATTAAGGAAATGTGCTCATGTGAGCAATTATTATTTACATATAATAAATCCATGAAAATATTTAATCTAAATATATGTACATTCAAATATATTCTTTTATTTTAATGCCTATTTTAATTCAATACCAAAGAACGTTGTCTTCTCATCTATGGATTAGTCCTGAGTGTATGCATACACACATACAAGCACACACACATTTATTTAAATTCAATCAATCAGTTTTCAAACTGCAAATCTAGCCCTCACTTTTCATTTAATTTTTTTGCTTTGTTTTTTGATTGGACAATAATACCATTTAATTTTTTTGCTTTGTTTTTTGATTGGACAATAATACTATCTTTAATGCATTTTGCGTTGTTATGTAATTTCACATATTCTTTATGGTTTTGTACTCTAGTTTCATTTTCTTCTGTTATGCCTTGCAGTAATTACAGACTAAACTTTCTACCTAATTGAAGAAAAGTGTTACATTTCTGAACATCACCTTTAGATTATCTCATGAAATAAAACCAATTATACATCTTTCATCATTAAAATTTTCATTTTAATATATATACATAATAATTGATAACAACTGCATTTATGAAATATGGTGGAAGAAAACTGCACTGCACATATATGTTCTAAAATATCCACACACTCTGCCATCAATTAATGCATTAAAAGCATGGGTGGTCCATCTATACTTAGAGCTTATTCTTTAAATAAACCAACATTTATTGAATGTGCTTGAATTGAGAGCTGGATATTATTTGCCAGTCTGTTTTTAAATCAGCATATTACTCGCATAAGTTCAGATTATATAACATCAACTAATAAGGTTCTGTATAGCAGGTAGTTAAAAATGAAAACTTTCTCTTTTTTATGATATATAACCTGAACTTATGTAAATAGTATGCCAATTTAAATATTAGACTAGCAATATAAAAACTCTCAATTCAAACATGATCACTAAGTGCTGATGTATTCGAAGAATAATTTCTAAACACAGCTGAACACTCTATGATTTTAAAACATATATTAATGGAAAAGTGTATATTTATTCTTATAGCACATGTGAAAAGTAATTAACTTTCAATATATATATATATATTGTGCCATTACAATTTAGTCATTAGCTAAATTTATAGTAATGTGCATGTAAGAAAATGTAAAACCAAAAATCATCATCACATTTTTATATAACCATAAAAGAAGCTGTAGGGCATCCAAGTTCAAACCCTACCAGATCAAAATTTTAAACGCTTTAGACAGAGAGTGGGACAGCAATTATATGCTTTACTTGTTTGTGTGTTAATAAATCTCAAAAAGAGCAGTACACACATTTAATATCTTAATTTTTCTTTAAAAAGCAAAGTTATAACGCATATGTATAGGCAATGTATGTGTAAACTATTTAATTGTTTTATATTTCAAATATTCAACATTTTAACTTTCTTTAAAACTAACCTATGCTTGATCAATTCTAATATCTTATTCTATGCTTCTATTTTGCTTTTCTATAATTGTAATTGGGATTTAAAAGTTACAGATTTAATTAAATAATAGGGTTATAATTACTAAGCTAGCAATTATATTATTCAATGTTAGTTTATGAATGATTTGAAATAATGAAGAATGTGTGTACATTACATACAGAAATTTACATTTATTAAATATTGAAAGAAAAGGGAGGGTTAAATCTGTCAAATTATTTTTTTTTGTACAATTTTATGTTAAAAGAGGAAATCTGTTGAATCAGATATCTATTTTGTAGCAATTTTATTTTTGTAAATGATTGTTTGTCACTTTGGGAGCTTAATCTAGGTGGAAACTCTAATTTTGAAATTGTCTTATCTTAAGATCTAAAGAAAGAAGCTCAAAAATTTGAAATGTTACCTAGGTGTAAGAAAAAAAGAGAAAAGGATTAAGTCTATTTTTTTTTTAAAACAAAAGTGTCTGGAAAAAGGATTAAACTTTTCAGTTAAAAAATAATTTAGTTGAAAATAAATTAGAGATCTAATTAAAATGAATTTGTCCAAAAATAGCAAGTGACGCTATCTCTGATTGGTTAAGTTAGCTAAAAATTTGATATAAAAAGCTGTCTGGAATTATTATTATTGTGATTATGATTCAGATTATTAGACTATTAAATTGAATGTTGAAAATATAAGAAATGACTGGCTAGAAAAATTATATGTATGTCCCATCTTTTCTGGACCATCTGGGGAAGCTGCACATCATATAGGAAAGAAAAGATGTTTTGTCTAAAATAATATTCTACACCTTTCAACTGACCAGAGAAATAAGATGTTTTTAATAGAAGGAAGAAAGCATGCACTTGCATTCGATGAAAGATGAATTAATCTACCGATAAATATTAATCATCAAGTCCAATTAATTGTTCCAACAACTGATTTTAAACTCAAGAAAATTTATAAATGTGAAAACAACTGCTGTATTTCATCCACTAAAAGAATCATGCTTGACAGGAAGAGAAGAAAATTAATATAATGATTTCCAAATTGTCCACTAAAGCAAATAACCTCAATAGAGTCATCATCATCAAATAGTTATACACCTCAAGAAAGAGATTGTTCCCACGTAAAATGGAAATGGTAGCTGCAGAAATATAGACATTATACAAGACAAGTTTGAACCCTTGGAAATTCACCACAAACAAAAGATCGAGTTTGCTTCATTCAATCAAGGGTTGTAGTAGTTAATAGTGATCGAATTGGCATGATCTTCTGAGTGCTCGTGATAAGTTGTGTGATTATAGTGTTGTGACTGAATTATTTTATTTATCTCAGGAATGTGAACTGCTAGTCATTCTGTGGACTGTCAATATCTGTCGGATTTCTAGGAGAATGGATGAATGTATAATTTGGGCTATTGCAGACGGACATGCACTATATAGATTATTGTTGTGTAGTTCATTAAATAAGGATATTAAAATTTTTTTTGTTGTATTTGTAATGCATAATAAGGTGAAAATCAAATCAGTCAGTTGGTCAGAATAGGTGTCAGACAGGGAGAAGATGTGTGGATTTTTGATGGTCAGGGAAGTACAGATGGGATATATATATATATATAGTTTTATAACATGAGTGAACTAAATTATAGTATGGAAGAGGTTATGGAAGAGGAAGGTGTCCCAATCCCAGGGATCAGTGATCATTTTTATCCTGAAGAGGATAGGGAAATTGCATTTAAAGAAACTCAAGAAAAAGAGGAAATAGAGGGAAATGCCTCTAAAGTTAGTAGCAATAATAAGGCCTCAAGTATAGAAATGGTAGATGAGGAGCCAGAAGTGGGCCAGACTATAATAGCAAAGCAAGCACCATTAGACATGGAATTAATGATGATGCAGATGCTCCAAAGTATAGAGAGTCTAAGAGAAGATAGTAAGCAAGGGATGGTAAATCTAGAACAAAAGATAGAGAAAAATAATAAAAGTATGGTAAATCTAAAACAAAAGATAGAAAAAAATAATAAAAGTAAGGAAAGTCTAGGACAAAGGATATGTCAATCCATAGAGAGCATAATAGAAGGTAGTCAAAGCTCACTAGTGTTAAGTGTTAAAAGATAAGCTAGATTGTCAGACTACCAATAATAGAGAAAAGAGTGAGAGATTAGAGGAAGAAATAGGTAAATCAGCTAAAACACTGATAGAGGATAAGTTCCCAGAAGTAGAAAGGCCAATAGTAGCTGCAAAACCAAGTCTCCCAGTAAAGAGAGTAAATGAGATGATGACCAAAGAGCAGATTTGAGTAGATCATAAAGTGAAAAGAAGGAAAAGAGAGTTGGAGGAAAAACTCCATGCACCAGAAGAGGTGATAAAATTAAGAGAATCTATCTCTCCGAAAAATTCAACTGCTCTGGAAAAGTCAAACATAAATTATATCTGGTACCGAGAGGCAATCTCTCTGAAAAATGTAAAGGTCCAGTGTGTATCATACAGAGAATCAATCTCTCTGAAAAATTTAAATGCTCTGGAAAATTTAAGTGTGCCTTATATTTGGTACAAAGAGTCAACCTTTTTAGAGAGTTTAAAAATAAATTATACATGGCACAGAGAATCAACCTCTCTGGAAGATGTAATGAATTTTATCTGGTACAGAGAGTCAATCTCTCTGAAGAGTTTAAATGTCCATTATATATGGTACAGAGAATCTATCTCTCTGAAAAATGTAAATGTCCAAATCTCTCTGAAAAATTTAAATACTATGAAAAAGTTAAAAATAAATTATGTCTGGTACAAAGAGTCAACCTTTCTAGAAAATTTAAAAATAAATTGTATATGGCCCAGAGAATCAATCTCTCTGGAAGATTTAAGGATGAATGATATCTGGTATAGAAAGTCAATCTCTCTGGAAAACTTCAAAGTGCCTTATATATGGTACAGGGAGTCAATCTTTCTAGAAAGTTTAAAAATAAAGTATGGATGGTATAGAGTCAATCTCTCTGAAAAACTTCAAGGCATATTATGTATGGTACCAAGAGTCCATATTTCTAAATGGAGTTTGTAATAGGAGGTTATATAAAATAAATCCTCCGGATATGTTTTATAAATATCCAGTCAAGATGAAAAATGGAAATATTAAAAATGGACTGGATGTACATGTGCAATTTTATGCAGACCGCAATATGATTTGAAAAGAAAAAGCCATTCCAAATTACTAAAAAAATAGGAGAGAATGCCTTTATGCTTGCTGCTCTTGATGGGAATAAGGGAACCTATAATGCTAGGAGTTTGATCCCTTATACTTCAGCAGAGTAGCTTGGCAAAGATTTCCAAATAAATTACTTTTAGGTTTTCTAATGAAAAATGATATTTACCAGTAGTTAAAAATTTGTTTTTATATTATTATTAGTGTGTTTATTATTATTAGTGTATTTTATTAGTTAGAATTTTTTTTTGGATATAGTTAAAACAAAAGTGCTGATGATTTTATCCGAAGGGGGGGAAAGTTGTGCCATTACAATTTAGTCATTAGCTAAATTTATAGTAATGTGCATGTAAGAAAATGTAAAACCAAAAATCATCATCACATTTTTATATAACCATAAAAGAAGTTGTAGGGCATCCAAGTTCAAACCCTACCAGATCAAAATTTTAAATGCTTTAGACAGAGAGTGGGACAGCAATTATATGCTTTACTTGTTTGTGTGTTAATAAATCTCAAAAAGAGCTGTACACACATTTAATATCTTAATTTTTCTTTAAAAAGCAAAGTTATAACGCATATGTATAGGCAATGTATGTGTAAACTATTTAATTGTTTTATATTTCAAATATTCAACATTTTAACTTTCTTTAAAACTAACCTATGCTTGATCAATTCTAATATCTTATTCTATGCTTCTATTTTGCTTTTCTATAATTGTAATTGGGATTTAAAAGTTACAAATTTAATTAAATAATAGGGTTATAATTACTAAGCTAGCAATTATATTATTTAATGTTAGTTTATGAATGATTTGAAATAATGAAGTGTGTGTGTACATTACATACAGAAATTTACATTTATTAAATATTGAAAGAAAAGGAAGGGTTAAATCTGTCAAATTATTTTTTTTTGTACAATTTTATGTTAAAAGAGGAAATCTGTTGAATCAGATATCTATTTTTGTAGCAATTTTGTTTTTGTAAATGATTGTTTGTCACTTTGGGAGCTTAATCTGGGTGGAAACTCTAATTTTGAAATTGTCTTATCTTAAGATCTAAAGAAAGAAGCTCAAAAATTTGAAATGTTACCTAGGTGTAAGAAAAAATGAGAAAAGGATTAAGTCTATTTTTTTTTTAAAACAAAAGTGTCTGGAAAAAGGATTAAACTTTTCAGTTAAAAAATAATTTAGTTGAAAATAAATTAGAGATCTAATTAAAATGAATTTGTCCAAAAATAGCAAGTGACGCTATCTCTGATTGGTTAAGTTAGCTAAAAATTTGATATAAAAAGCTGTCTGGAATTATTATTATTGTGATTATGATTCAGATTATTAGACTATTAAATTGAATGTTGAAAATATAAGAAATGACTGGCTAGAAAAATTATATGTATGTCCCATCTTTTCTGGACCATCTGGGGAAGCTGCACATCATATAGGAAAGAAAAGATGTTTTGTCTAAAATAATATTCTACACCTTTCAACTGACCAGAGAAATAAGATGTTTTTAATAGAAGGAAGAAAGGATTCACCTGCATTCTATGAAAGAGGAATTAATCTACCGATAAATATTAATCATCAAGTCCAATTAATTGTTCCAACAACTGATTTTAAACTCAAGAAAATTTATAAATGTGAAAACAACTGCTGTATTTCATCCACTAAAAGAATCATGCTTGATAGGGAGAGAATAAAAATTAATATAATGATTTCCAAATTGTCCACTAAAGCAAATAACCTCAATAGTCATCATCATCAAATAGTTATACACCTCAAGAAAGAGATTGTTCCCACGTAAAACGGAAATGGTAGCTGCAGAAATATAGACATTATACAAGACAAGTTTGAACCCTTGGAAATTCGCCACAAACAAAAGATCAGTAATATGAATTTTTATATCTATTTTCTTTATGATATCAGAGTCTTAATAAACATTTTAGCAATAAAGTGGTATATTTTATTTAAAGAACTTTTAAAGACTATTCAGATCGATTAAAAACAAGAATGTCTTACTAATAATAACTTTGAGCTTCATAAATGATCTTGAATGTATCAAAATTATTTGTTTATTAATTTTACAATTATGAAAAATATTAACCTTTTAACCGCTAATTTTATCATTGGTTGTATCAGATAAAAATCAAATCTTTTAATTGGCCAACTCACAAACTGAAGACAAAGCCTATTGTTAAAACATATTCGCCTATAATATTAAATTCAACTCAGATACGTTTATAAAAAGTATATAATTAATTTTTCAGGTTATGAAGAGAACGAAAGTTCTTTCAAAAATAAATTGCTATTTATTTATTCTAAGATATTCTATATCGGCAACATAAAAGTTATAATGTAAACAAAAAGATCGACTTTTACGTTATAGAAAAGTAAATATTTCTTTTTACTACATCTTCAATATTTTTACTTAAATCTTCAATATTTTTGAAAATAATTTTGTTTTTTTATTATTCTCTCTGAAAATTATGTTTAATTTCCAAAATATTCTTTTATAATAATTTAAATCGTATTCGAAATGAAAATCTCAGCGTTTTTCTTTATTTTCTTTGATCAGGCAGTTTCTTTGTTCTTTCCAGCCAATCAGAATGTCTTTTTCGGCTGAGAGCATGCTAAGAACCAATCACAAATAATGTTCCTTCTTTGTTTAGGTTTAAATGCGTTTTTTTTTATTTTTTACTTCTAAAATAAATCGGAAGATGTCACCATCATACAGAACTTTTAAAAACGAATTCAATACATATTTAACGAATTTTATCGTATAAAAACGAACTGAGTTAGAGTGATTTTAGATGTCGACGAGGAGTCTCGTCGAGCGCAGGAAAAGGGTTAATGTGTAAAACAATTTTTTTTTTATGGTATTATGATTTTAGTTTTAACTAATATATTATTATTATTTTGGTTTTAAATAATATTTTGTTATTATGGGATAAAACACGCACATACATAATAATATTTTTATATGTGTATAATTGCAAGTGAATGTGAAGTAACAAGTAGTATTAGAATATTAGATTATTTTGTTTCAAGTTAAGTATATCATTTCAGAGGTAGAAGAGAGGGGGAGAAAATAATTTAAAACTTGTTTCTAAAACTTGCTCTTTCAATTCTATTAACATTTTTTTTAACATTCTACTTACATGTTAGATTTATAAAGTATGTGTGCTAATGAGCAGATAATATTTTTTTTCTTGAAATACTTTTCTCATGGAGTGAAAATCATGGTCAATGTGACATCCAACTTAATACAATATACATTTGCAGGGAAAGGGGGAAGAACTTGAAATTAATCTGAGGATTGTTATATAATCAATTATTATTATTATTATTATTATTATTATTATTATTATTATTCATGTCAATTTTCATGTTTCTCTAGAAATTTTTTATGTATATGTTAGAAATGCAGTAATAAATATTAGTTTGTTTTATTAAACGAGGCGTATATATTTCATTAAGTGTAGTCTTTGTTAAGTGTGATCATTCATCATCATCAGTGGTTGAATATCAGTTACTTAAGATATAAGTAAATATGCTAAAATTAAGCAATAATTATGAATTTCTTTATAAAAATTAGTTTTATGTTTAGGCTTAGTCCTAGAGCTGTAGTTGAAACCCTTGTCATTATTGTTATTATTATCATCATCATCATCATCATCATCAACATTTTAATTAATGAGCTGTTTAACTGTTTAAAGGCCATAAATAAATATTAATTCAATAATATTTAGTGATTTCTTAGTATTATTATAACCACATCCCGTCATCTATTTCATGCAAGGATGAGTGAATTGCCATCCTAAATTAGTTATATATAATCTGAGCTAGTAAACTTATAAAAATATTGAAACACATTTGTTATGCTAAGATCTAAGAAATGATTTATGTCTAATATACTCCACTTTGGTTTAAAGATGTTTTACTTTTACCTAAATATTAGTGCGTATAGTGATATGGCTCAAAAAGCAAAATCTCCCATTTTTATTAGAAATAAAGTACCGAAAAAGGGGATTTAAACCCGGTACATGTGAAAGGTTATTAGATATAACTGTGTCTAGATTCAGATAATCTAGTGGCACCCTTCTAGACCATATTCACTTAGTATTTGTTTAAACATGCACTTAACAACAAACCAAGAAATGAAAGTGGATAAAACCTACTGTCTGTATACCTGAGTTATATTTTATTGAATTACTAGTGTACTCACCTCACGTGATTTCATATACCTGAGTTATAATACTTTTTATTAATAATTTGCTTATATTTATTGGTAGTGGGATATCTTGAGAAATCTAATGATAGAAATATGTTCCATTTCATCCAATGACCCGTAATATGATAGATAACTCAGTCTGATCTTTGGTTTAATAGCCACTACTCATGTTAAATAATTCTTCTCTTTTGATATAAAAATCTACAATGCATTTTTCATTTATTGAGCTAGATATTTATATTGGAAGCTTTTTGAAATAAAATAGATATTTATATTTGAATCATTTCTTGATTAAATAATATACTTGATCCAGTTGATCCTCTTCATTAAGTTAAGCTGAATATAATAGTATACTGAATATTTTGGATTCATAATTTTTTAATAATATTTGACATTTCATGATTATTTAATCAATATCTTTTGATCTAAATCTTTAATTTTATAACAATGGACCTTTAATTTTGTTACTATATATATATGAGTAACTCATGTTAAGATGTATTTGAATAATATTTTCACTCTAACTGAAATTAGAATTTTTTAATTTAAATATATTAAGTCCTTATACCTACGTATTTATTGGTCTCTGGTGTTAATGAAATTATATCAGTTGTTTGTAAATAAACTTTACAATAAATTGATATAAATAACTATATTATGTATATATTAAGCTTATTTTATATAAATTAATCTTTTGAATAATCTTTTATTTGTTTTAAAATTATATTAATATGTCTTATCAAATATTGCACATACAGAGACAGACAGTGATCATTTAACATTTTTTTTAAGTTTATTTAAAATAAATCGCTATTTGCAGCCCTTGAAATACTTACTTAAAAAATGTCTATCTCAGATAATAAGTTTAAATTGTTATTAATTTACATGTTTTAATAAAAATTAATACCTTGACATCAGGATCTTGAGGCTCTGATTTAAACACTTTGACAAAAAGTTTAGACATATTTCGTATAACATTTAAAGCTGGACCATATGCAGAGACAGAAGGATATTCTTTCTATATTAAAAAAAATCATAATATTTAAAAATATTTTTTGGAATTTTTTTATTTTATTTCAAGTGTTTCAATGATAAAATTGTAAAAACAAATTTATAAAAAAAATCTAAATACAGAATTAAAGGTTATAAAATTATTATTTTATGTGTGTGTATATAATACAAATAAAATGTCAGTTAATTAAAAACTATTGTAATAAAAAGAAAAATAATAAATATAATGCTAATTAACTAATATATATAATCTTTCAATCTATAGTAGTACTTTTGGTTAATTTCTTAACCCTCCTCAACTGTCATTAAATTCAAAAACACAATGGAAGCAAATCTCATCAAAGCAAATCCCATAAATTGCAAATTTTAGTATTAGCAGCATGTCTATTAATTATATTTATTTTATTTTTATTTATTAAAATTGCTTCCTTAATTTATCTTTTATTATTATTTCTCTCTTCATGAAGAATCTTAACACCTTTAAATAACCCATTGCAAAGCCAATATTCTCTGTCAGCCTTTTACTGAATAATTAAACTTTTATCAATTGTTGTTATATACATCAAGCACCATGACACATTGACATTTAAGTTTTCAACAATGCTACTTGCATTATAAAATTCTAAATCAAACAGATTAAAACAGCAAATCAATTTTCATCTGCTTCTAAGATTTTTTAATACAAAGTAACTCATAACAATGTAAGCCACAGAAGCAGAACTAAATATGAAGTTGTTACTATAGTTTTTATTAATCAATGTTCTTTGTTATGTTTTTAAGACTGACTTAATTATTAATACTTTTAATAAACTTGAAAACCACTTAAGTGATTATACAAGAAATTAGAATCTGCATAATTCTATGCTCAATTAAATCTAAAAATATCATGGTAACATTTTAAAATTTACCATCAACACTAACTTAAAATTGCAAAATATGAAATCAAGTAGATGAAATATAAACACCATATTCTAGTTTTATATATGATAATTTAGGGCAGATTTCAAAATTCTTAAAGGTAGTAGTATTTAATCTTGCCTTGTATAGGTAAAGTAGAAAAGATATTGGTAAAAGGTGTTGTAACATTTTGGTTTATTTAATTTAGTGTCTTGAATTATGTTATTCTGAGTTAGTTTAAAATGTTAGTAGATAAAAATTGATTTCTATTTTTCATCTGCTTGATTTTGAATTTTATAATCTAAGTAATACTGATAGTAAATTTAAATATTAGATTGTTATGATATTTTTTTTATTTCATTCTAGCATAGCATTATAGATATTTTAATTTTATAAATATATGTACAGTAAACTTTTGTTTCATTTTGTCATTTTTCTGCAACTATTTTTTGCTTCTTCCATCCTTTAGTCAGAGCCATATAAATAGATATTTTAAAAACAAATTCATCATTTTTTTTACTTTCAAACATCTAATCTTGCCTTGTCATGATATATATTTTTCACATATTTTTTTTAAAAATTGAAACACCATTTTTAGTATTTTATTTAAAAATAATAATAACAATCATATATTCTCCCTCTTTATAATAATCATCTCTTTTATTTCACATTGGAAATAATTTACTTTAAACATACACCCCTAATCATATCTCATTTATCTTTTGTAATTTTTATCAATAGGGTTATAAAAGTCTTAACATTATCAAATATTAAACAATGTGTTAAATGTGTCCAAATCAAATGCCAATTTATTTATTTATTTGCTTTTTATAATAAATTAATGGTTAGATAAAATTATTTATCTAAAAAAGTAATAATGCTAATTATTATTTGTTATTTATGATAATTTAATATATCAATCACACACTTCTTCTTTCCAAAATAGTTCATAAATATCCAATATAGAAATAAAACAAACAAAGTCAGGCTATAGGAAATAGTTGAAACTTTGGATTACTTTTTCATCATTATAGTCAAATAAAAAGCAAGTTTTAAAAAGGAGGTTGTTTGTTTTATTTCTATATTATTTATAATAATTGTTATTTTAAACTGATGTAATTGCTGTGATATTAAAATTATAAATACTTAAGTTGCATTTATGTACACAGTATTTCAGTGAATAATCATTAACTCCATGAAGGTTGCGGCCACTCTAATATACACAAATAAACTCTTTTTATATATATGAGATAATTGAGGCCATGATTTGCTGCATGTTGCACATAACAAATGTTAAATTGCAACATTTATGCATTCTGTTTTGTTATAACATATGTTTCATAAGATTGTGGTATTCAATAGTAAATTTATGTAGCAGGTATCAAAAGATTCAAAGAAGTGTTGATGTATTGATGAAAATAATGTTTATATTGTAAGGAAAAATAAATTTTAAAAAAGGTATTTTATTATATAAAGGCAAACTTGAAGTGTTTTTTAATTATTATTTTTATTTCAGCACATACTATTAATGAATATATCTCTCAGATAGGTGTGTTCTCCCCTGAACTTTAGAGGCTAACATTTTTAAATGTTTATTTATTTTCTTAGATCTTCTAAGCCATGGTGGATTGAAAATTCATCTTTTAAAACAAGTTTCCAAGCTGCAATCTTCCAAAAATTGTCCCAAATTATTATCACTCATCATAATATATACATCATGGTAAATTATGCCTTCATTAAGTGAAATGAAGGCTTTGGAAAATCTAAACATGTATAAAAAAAATCAGAATGTGTTATTTATGTATCATAACCATAACCAAATTGATTTTGAAATTTAAATGTTTGTAGCCTTTGATCATAGATATATACAGTACTCAACTCATCAAATTTTTAGTACATATATATAATAATAACAATTTATAGTGGTAAATGTTTATATCTAATGGTTTGAGATTAATTTATTGCAATTGGTTAAAAATAATTAAAGTGTCCTCTAGCATCTGCATATGATAAAACATTTTGAAAGCAAAATAATACCTTTTTGCCTTTAAAGTGTACTGTCATATGCTGGCACTAGAGGATACTTTAATTATTTATAAACAGTTACAATCAGTTAATTTCAAATCTTTACATATATATCAAATAGAAATTAAATAACATTCATACATCAGTAAATGATCAAGAATAAGATATATTGACTTATGTTTTAAGATTCTAATCTTTATAAGGTTTTTATTTGCTGGAATTTCTGAATATAAATAAAAAACATATATATAAACCCCAATTTAAATATACCATTAATCATTTCAAAATCATATTTTTGCAAGTAGAAGAGATAATTTCAAAATGATTAATGCTGTATTTAAATTGAGCTGGTATATAGTTTCCTCTTTTTTCTTCCAATAATGTCAGCAAATGAAAGCTTATAAAGATCAAATATCACTTGTTGATTTATGAGTATTATTTGTTAATAATCTATAGAAAGAGTTAGTATACTTTAGTTTGAATTTTCTATACATTTAAGATTATGCATAGTTTATATTTATTTTACTGAGGCAGATTCGTCACTGTTGATGATCATCATGATATCTAAATTAAACAAAGATATAAAATGAAAGAAGGCTTAAATAAAGAAAATAATAGAAATAGTTAAAAAGTTGCAGTATTTTTTTTATAAGTGCTTGTATTTATAAAATATATTGTAGGAATTTATTTTATTTTACTTGATATATGAATTTTTTTCTTCAGTACAGGTTTTTTTATACCTGCACTCCAATATGTAATATGTAGAGGGTTTGAACTCAAACTTCACATGACCCTCAACTATCCATGCTATCTCATACTGCTGACACCCTTGATTGCACACATGTCAAAAAGATAAATAATCGCCAATATTCATATTTAGTGCTAAACCAGCACTCATCAGTTGGTCCAGATTTTCATCTCCACACATATATACAATCAATGCTCAGCTTATATTATGATAGCTAATCTTCATACTTTAATGAACAGGCTTCAATCCACTCCACCCCACAACTCTTCAGCAGTCTCTTTCATTGAAAACCTGATGATGGAATGCTTAAAGCCCACATTATCATCTTACCCATGTTGACCATAAGTCACTCTGACGCCTCATGTACATGGCATAATCCATTAAAATATATATATGAGGGATGGGAAGACCTTGCTGTACTATATTTTAAAATATGAATTTTATTTTGCTTGATAAATAATTCTGCTATAATTAAAAATCAAAGAGAAGCTAAAGATCGGAGAAGATGGATTAAACTTGGAGAGACCTTCATCCTGCAGTGGATTGATAATGGTTGATAATGATGATGATGATGATGAATTAAAAATCATAAAAGGTGGCTTTTAATTATTTTAATTTAAATAATTTTTTTTTCAAATTTAGTATCAACAATGCATGTAAATTAACACCATTGTTAACAAAACAGTTTGTTATAATTGAAAAAGCAGGAATAATGAAAAAAACGTGCTTATTTATTGTAGTTAGTGCAGTGGTAGATTGTCAGATTCTGAAATCTAAGGTTCTTGAATTGACACCAGTCCCAGACAGCCAATACTCAAACTTCTTATAAACTCCTAAGCAATAAAACCATTTGATATGTGTCCTTCTTTGATTAGGATAGTGGTAGAGGGCAGAAGTTGAAATATAAAATCTTTGGATTGAGTTTTGGTACTTCTGGAATCCATACTTTTTACGAATTGCAGAGCAATAAAGTCATTTGATAATTATTTTTACTGTATTTATTCCAACAAAATATCCCATAACAATGACAGTTGAGTTCAAATCAGTCCTATTGAAAGTTTGCTCTGCTGAAGCTTAAAACGTCACGTAACCTGCTATCACTTGTTATTTATGTTCTATACTCTATCCCCCATTGAGGAGAGCAAACCAGCTTGAAATCAGCTGATCTGGGGGTGAGCAAATGAAAGAGGTAGTTAATTTCTGACTCTTTTTTCGTTTATGTAAAACAAATCTTACACTTGTTCGGCGGTTTTGGTATAGCGCCATCTTTTGAACATAAATAACAAGTGATAGCAGGTTACGTGATTAACTTGTTTTTGTTTTTTCATAAATGTACCTTTAAAGTTTTCTTGCAATGATATATATTGCAGAGACTTTGATTATATGGTGATTCTGAACTGAGATCAGACCCATATAAATATCTGGCTTGCTAGGCTGAGTTTGAAGACTTTACCGGTCTGAAAAATTCACGCTTGCAATCTGATAGAAACGTTTTGCATAAACACTTGAGAGTCAGTGTTTTAGATCTAGTTTCTATACTCTATCCCCCACTGAGGAGAGCAAACCAGCTTGAAATCAGCTGATCTGGGGGTGAGCAAATGAAAGAGGTAGTTAATTTCTGACTCTTTTTTCGTTTATGTAAAACAAATCTTACACTTGTTCGGCGGTTTTGGTATAGCGCCATCTTTTGAACATAAATAACAAGTGATAGCAGGTTACGTGATTAACTTGTTTTTGTTTTTTCATATATATATAGTTATATTAACCTGTAGATATTAAAAAGTGACCAAAGATGTCAATATATGAAGTCATTTATTGCAAAATATATGGTAGATTTAATATTTGAGTTATTAGGTGTATGAAGGCTATTTTGTAAATATATTTCCATTTCTTAAATTCCTAGAATCATCTCCACTCCCCTAAAAAAAGCTAATTAATCAAAAGCACAGAGATATTTCAATCCCCCTTTCTCACCTCCCTCAAAGATTTTGTTTTTCTATAATATAATCATTCAAGCATTTCAATTAGGTTTTGTAACAAATATAAAATAAAAGTTGAGATAATTTTAAAGATAATATTAAACATAAAGTTAATTTATACTTTTCAAAGAGACAAATATATATATATCATTTAATTTAAGTTAACATCATTATGTTAAGGTCAATTTTCTGTAAATGGTTCAAGATAATTATATATCTTAAATACAAACTTCTCAAGCTAACATATAATATATTACTTATTATATGTGAGTACAATTTTTAGAGTGGACCTTCAATTAAGCAGAGACTATTAGAATCTTTGTTTTTTAAGTATTTATATTGGATAAGCCAATTAGGCATTAATGCATGAGGCAAATGATATATGACCACTTGTGCAAACTTATAATGTGGCTACTCATGCTTATTTTTTTTAATAATCATATTAATTTCCAGCCTTTAATAATTAATAATTATTTATTGTTCTTTTCTTTAATTAAATGACATTGCTGAGTTACTTATCTATTTTCAATTAATTCATATATTTGTTCTTCAAGAAAATACTAATTAATGCTTCGTGGAAATGAATTGATTGAGTGCTTATGGTCATGCCAAGGTGGACATATCTTTTTTATATTTTCATACTTGGATAATCTCTTATTATTTTTAATATCAATGCAGATGAACTTTCTGTGTGGTAATGATGAATTTCATTATTGGGTATTGTTACAGATAGCCATCTTGGTTTATATGATGTTCAGAGCTGATGAAATTCCTGGCTATGATCTTGCCAAGACAGGAAAACTCAATATCTGTTTTATTACCAGATAAACTTTTGTTTTGCATAACCTAGCACCACATTCAGTATTTTTTAATGTATTTTTAAAGCCTGATATTACAATTATGTTGTCATTCATAATTCTAAATAAATGACAGTAATTTATTAATAATTGTGATTTTAATATGGTTAAATAAATACTTTCAGATATACCCTGCTTAATTAAGAAGTAATTAATAATTAAATCATTGCAGAATGTCGACCCTTGAGATAATGGAAATATGAAAAGCACATAGTCCCTCTATTGTGTGTATTCTAGTAACATTTTAGTCACTAATTTATTTTTTAATCTGTAAAATTGCAATAGAATCTTTGGTTTAAATCTAAACCTAAGATTAGCCATGTATCAACTTTTATTTCATGTTGTTCTATTTTTTTATTTTCTTTTATTTTTACTAATAAATGTATATATACTCATTGGCCTTCACATTTGTGCCTTGTTTATCACAATTAGTTTTTTTGAGTTTTAAGAGTGTGAAATATGACAATTGGGCATATATGTTAACATCAGATGTGTAAACTCATGGAAATTGTCCTGGGGCATAAGTACTGAGATTCAACATTATACTGTCTGTAGTAATGTTTATATCAATGTTACACAGAAACATGGTAAGTTAGTAGTCATTGCTTGGTACTTAAGATTAGTTTAGCTGATTATATATATTTGACTGTTACTGTAAATACCATAATAAGCTTTTAACTTCAATCTGCTTTTCACATTTAATGCAATACCTTCAGTGTCAAAACTACCAAACACCATGTTAAAAATAAATCACCTTCATGTGTTATTTTATGTTCATTAATATAGCCTTACAAATATTCTGATGTTTACTTATAAAGTTATTAAATAAGTAGCAATTAACTCTGCCTTTGTAAACTAGATTATGAGTCAATTTGAGCATGACTGCATGGATATCACCATTCATTTTATTTCACACTCACTGGTGTTATGGCCTGGTTTAAACATCCTAGTAAGAGCTAAGTAAATGAATGACAGAGATTTGTTTTTAATAGCTGTGTGGATATATTTGACAATGGAGTGGTGAAAAGCACAATGACTCTAGGAGTTTATTTTGAATTGTTTTTGCTTTAATTTTATAGAAGCATCAAACAAATCATTGGGATTGACTCTACAATTTTCAAAATACCATTAATTAAATAAAATAAATAAATGCTATAGCCATGACTGCTATTTTAAATATCTGCTATAGCTTTTATATAGAAAGATAGATAGACGGACAGACAGACGGATAGATAGATATTTTAAAAATTATAAACTTAATTCCACTGTTTTGTTTATTATATATTATTTTAACAGGCAAAACTCTCCATACAGTAATGCCACTCAGTGCAAGCTGGAGTAATCAATGGATGGCAGAAGTCTTGTCCATAAAATGCCCATCTAGTGTCTACTCATGTGATACTCCCAGACTAGTTTCTAGCTTGTAACTTCCATCAGTGAGAAGCCTTGAATCTGAGAGCAGTGCACACAGATCTTAGGATATAATGCACAACTCTCCAGCATCCACATTTTATTTCTCTATTTAATTACAAAACTATGAGTCTAAAATAAGAAACAACAAAATTTTCAATCCAAACTCATTAGCTTGTATAATTATATAGGTCTGGACTCAGTTCAGTGCCGATACATTTTGGTGTCTTTGGTTTTTTTTAATAATCATAGCCATCACTATTCTTTAGGCAATATTGGTATTAAAAACATCATATGATCACCATTTCTTATGCTTACACAGTAGTGACACTCAGTACAAGCCAAAGTAATCAATGGATGCCAGAAGGCTTGAGCATAAAATCTCTATCTAGTGCTTACTCATCCAATATCCCCAGACTAGTTTCTACCTTGTGGCTTTTATCAGTGAAGAGACTTGGATCCGAGAGCACTGCACCTAGATCTTAGGATTTAGTGCAACCCTCCAGCAACCACCTTTTATCTCAATTTTACTACAAAACTATGTCTAAAATTGAAAACAATATATTTTCAATCCAAGCTCATTAGCTTATATAATCATATAGGTCTGAAGTCAGTTTAGTACCAATATGATTTACATCAGTGAGTTGCCTCTAATGCAGCCCTCACTAATGAAAGCCACAAGCTAGAAGCTAGTCTGCTGATATTGAATGAGTAGGCACTAGATAGGGATTTTATACACATGCCTTCTGGCATCCATTGATTACTCTGTCTTGCACTGAATGGCACTATAAGAAATGTTGATCATGTGATGTTTAGATATATATAATAACATATAGCAAATGTTCATATGGATATAATTTAGTATGTAGAATTTTATGTTTATAATTTTTTTAATTAGAAAGCTCTTAATAGGATAGTCACCAATCAAAGTTAACTGCCCAACGAAGAGTGAGAAGTAAAACATATGTATATATATGTATGCATAAATGTTTGCAATCTTAGACAACATTTTAAGTATGTGACTTAAACTATTTTGGTTTAGCACTATTGATGGTTTCTAAATCATCTTAAAAGATATTATGATGTGCTCCATTATCCCACTGTATATTTTCAAGTTGTTATTACTCAAAATGGCTTAAAATATACATAATATGATATACAATTTGTTTTCTTCAGGATTTCTGCTTTCCTCAATTGTAAAATTGTGTACAGTATTTTAAATCTTTATATTTTTTCCTTAAT
Organism: Epiperipatus broadwayi; assembly: GCA_028023455.1. Lineage (NCBI taxonomy): Eukaryota > Metazoa > Onychophora > Udeonychophora > Euonychophora > Peripatidae > Epiperipatus > Epiperipatus broadwayi. The sequence continues at coordinate 127,430 of JAQFVV010000740.1, read as the reverse complement.
TCCTCCTTGCCTATTTTCAAAATCTACTGGTTAAATGATACATAAATGCTTCTATCATTGCAAATTTTTTATATAGTATGTAATTCATTCCATTCACAATTTTCATTTGTGTTACGAGATATTTTTTAGATTTTTGGTATCTCTCTTAATAATTTCAAGCCATACTGGTTAGTTTTCACTAGAATACATATTGGATTGAAACTAGTATTTTATTTTATAATTTAATCTGTGAATGAATCGCTGATGCTTCCAATTTCTGTTTAATAATTATATTTTCCTTTTCTTAATATACAAAAGAAAACCACTACTATTACTGTGAATTCTTAATAGAAATTTATCCTTAATGCATAATACTATTTTACCGTTTTTAAAAGTAGTGTAAAACAGCTGGAATATTATTTTTTGAGTAAACATCACAAATTTGGTTCATAATTTCTTTCATGCAAGTTAGGACAATCTTCATTTTTAATATTATTAAAATCTTGTTTTTTCATTCTATAAAATAACTATATTAAACGATGTAACTTATTTTTCTATGATGTAACTTAACTATTATGAAAATGTCAAACCTCACATTTAATCTGAAATGTTTACAGGAAACCTTTTTTTTTTTTTTTAGGAAAAGAGACAACTATATTCGATAGTCATATTTTTGTCATAAACATATATTGACTTACTAAATCTTTTAAAGGCTATATTATTAATATGTTATCTGCCAAACCTTTGCAGTATAATGCTTTACAAAAAGGTTAATTATAGTAGTAGTAATAAAAAGATTGGTTAAAAAGTAAAACATAGAAAAATGGTTGTTCAGTCTGTCAATTGCTATTGATTAATTTCATGAGAAATGTCTTATATTTCCCTAATCAGTGGAAGAAATTGTATAGGTGTTGTCTCTAGACTGAAATATTTAAGGCTTTCTTATTGTATCTAATTATATAATAATATTTATAGTAGAAAACTGTCATCAACTGAAGTAAAAATTGTTAATTATTTTCAATTCCACAAGAATGGAAATCAGCTTTATGGCTTAACTGAAAGCAAGGTATTTAATTATTTCTAGGTTTGCACAATTAAATAATAATTATTTTGTGGAGTAGCAGTTTATACTATATGAGTCTGACTAAAATTAACATTTACGACTAATATTCTACCAAAATTCATTTGATTTGATGAATGATTGACATATATCTGGCTTATAATTTATATATAAAATTAATGTTATTAAAATGTACTTACCGTAATTTTGCTGGCGATGATATAAAAATCCTGTAAAGGCAGAGACTGGGATACTATTTGGAATAGCTTCAATAATGAGTTTAATAATGTAGTTCGTTCAGATGCCATCTGTAAAATATATTAATAATATGATTTAAAATAATGTAACTTATTGTAATAAAATGCTGATCTTAATTGGAATGTCTCCAGCATAAACAAATGTTGTATACAAAGATCGAATTAATCACATTTACAATCTCCTAAAAAGCAAATGAATTAACTTGGTAAATTAATATTCGATAATATTACGATGTCAAGAACAACAAACAATAGCAGTATTTCATTCAGGATTGTCGAAAGAGAGTAGCCATTCATAACGAAATGTGGTTCAAGGTAAAAAAATTCAGTCCATTGCAGCGATGCTAAAAACCATTTTGCAAATAGACAGAATTGCACGGTTAAATATATCTATATTATTATTATTATTTCGTTTGGTTACTACTTCTTATAAATTTAGATTGTTTAAAGGTTACTTGTTGGAAGATCATTTCTTGCAAAAAACATAAATCGTGTTTGTTTTATTTTCAGTAAATAAAAAAAAAGTCGTCATTTTTCAAAATAAATTTTGACAGATTAATCTGAAATCTTACCATAGAACTAATACGTAAATACCAAAGTGTAACAAATCAGTTTTAGTTAAATTACACAATACTGTTCAATAAACAGAGCAAAACTCTCCATACAGTATTGCCATACAGTATGTGATCATGTGATGCTTAATAATGTTCAATCATGATTGGTTTGTTTCTAAGCCTTTTACAATCTCTTGGATCAATTTGAAAACGTCGCCTGTCCATTTTCCCTTCATTTCAGTCTTTTAATTTAAATACAAAAGCAAATATATTTCTTGATATTAGTTGCTCAAAAGAGTATAAAGTAGAAAAGAGTAATTAAAAACAATAACGGCAAGAAGAAATAAACATGAATACTGTTTGTAAATGAAGCTAACAATTATATAAAATTAGCAATATTAACGATATTTATTTGTTGTTGAATATTTTGTAAGATTATATTGTTTTTTTTTAATTATTTCTAAAATGAACTTTGGTTGAATTATAATAAAACATATAGATTGACTTCTCTGAAATTAAGCAATGGCAAAATGTCTAATAAAACAGCAATCGGTAATATCAGGCTAAATCTTGGTTCTTGAAGTTTGATTTCGAAGATGGTGTAACTTCAGAACATGGACCAGGATATGGGTGAAGGTAAGATTAGAAAAATAAACAAAAAATAATAATGAAAAAACAAAAAGACTTTAAGAAATTTCTATTCCATAATCAATAAGATTATAATAAACAAAAAAAATACATAGGGGAATTAAGAGATTGTTTTGAATAGTTACATTGTAAAGATAAGTTGTTCTTAAAAAGAATATAACTGATAAAAAACTGAAAGGATTAATATATATATACATAAGTAGTTTAGTATTTAAAAAACTGATTAACTATTGGAAGACTATAATTAGCTAAACTTGTTTTTGTTTGGTTATTTTTTTAATAAGAGAAAAAAAATGCCAAGGAGTGATATATACAAAAGAATAATAGAGTGGAAAATTTTATTTTAGAATCTTTCAAAAAACATCTGAAATTCTTTCATCCAATATAGATCAGCTAAAACGATCAAAGTATGGAATTCCACTATCTAACATTAAGCAACAGAAGCTATGGAAGGGTAAAGTCTAGAACTGATGGATCAAATTAAGTACTTCTAGAAAATTTCTACTTATGCCTTTATAGTATTAATGTAGTCATTAATGAATCACATAAAAAGTAAAACACTAATAAATATCATGTTTGGTTAGATTTTTCTGTACTACATAGCCCGCCACCTGATGCAAATTTTTAAAAATATTTTATAGTGGGTTGTGATTTTTGTGAAGCAAAAGATCTCATTATACCACTAGTGGGAGTAGGTCGAAATAGATCTGATGTTTCTGGCTGCTGTTTTTTAGTATAAATTCTATATAAAAAATATTGCTTTTCTTTACAAAACCATAGGGTTTTGTTTATTTTTTTCATTTTATCACTTTTTAAACAATATTTATCAATTTTTATCACTTTTTGTAAAAATGAGTTCTGACATCAACCAAATTCAAGCAAGAAAGTCACTGAATCTAATATGGATGCCATAGAAAATCCTAAGCAAAAGAGAGGCTCTCAAAGAAAGGTGAGTAAAAACTTTTGGCTTTAATTCTTTGAATCATAAAAAATTTCCTAATAAAGAACAGTCCCTAATCTATAGAAATTTAAAATTTGACCCTAATCAGAACAAAAATACTCACCACACACATCGTTAGGAATAATGATAATAGTATTGAAATGAAAAATAGCGATTTTAATGTTATTAATGATAAAAAACCTAGGAAGGTTTTAGGAAAAAATAAGAAAACTAAGTACAACACTAAAAAGATTAACCAAAAAGATTTTAATATTAATAAACCTTCTACATCAAATATTTAAGACAACCCTAATAGTTCTGAAGATAATGAAGAAATTATTAAACTTGATGAATTTCCAAAAATCAGAAAAAATAATGTTAATAATGTTAGGAGCTCTAAAGGTAATACTGTTCTAAATAATAACAACAAACCATTCTCCAACTACACAACTGTTAGAAAAGATGATGTCCATGAAGCTACACCTTTGAATTCACAAGCTATTTTAAAAGAATCTAAACCTCTCAAATAATCATATGCTAATATGGTAAAATTTCAAGCCAACAATTCTAAATTACAATCAGCTAATGAACTCCAGACAAATCATGATTTATTTAATATATTGTATGAAGATATTACAAATACTGATCAAAATATGCTAATAGAAGAAAATTTATTCAATACAAACCTTGATCAATTGGAAATCAATAGGATTATCATAGATTTCAATACAACCATTCCTCAACAATTGCACTGGTCATTTTTAAACTATTATAGCGATAAAACAATCATACTAGCTATTAAAAATACTCATAAAGATTTATTTACATTACCAACTAATGCACTATGCAGAGAATTGACATCCAAGCAATTATGGACCCACATCCACAAATTACTTAGTCACCCACACAATAGATACATAATTACACAATGCAATGATTCAATGTAAAAACAAATAGTGTTAAATTCAATTAAATTCTTGGAAGGAAAAGTGGTTGTTTCAATAGATATGAACAGACTGTTATATCCGCCAGTCTGACTGTGCAAATGTTATATCCGCAAGTAAGACTGTGCGGTGAGCAAATAACTATGTTCAATTCCCATAATGTTCTCTTGCAACTAATGCTCTGATGTGTATCCTCTCTATTTCTACAGTTCGCTAAAGTTCAATTCCCTCAATGTTCTTTCAGGCTGGCTGCTACAAAAACGGTTCACAATAGGCATACCTTCACCCCAGTCCAGTTTAGCTGTACACAAACTCTTCGTAGTAAGCACTGCGACTGATCTTAAGTTCCTTACAGCTTCCGTCTCTGCAAAAGTCTACTTCACTTGAAAACTGCTGGAAACTCAACTCTTTATTCAGCTGCTATCCAGACGGTTTCCTCAGGCTGTGGTCTCCTTCAGCTATACCCGTGAACTACATTTCCACTGGTGCTGGACATTAACCGCAAGCACTGATGGTAGATGTTTCCTCTGAAATTGAACAGTAACTCTACTGTAGCTGCACTCAAATACTGTCTGCTACTCCTCACTGCTTACACTGCTCTGCCTAGTTGTTACCCAGTCCTCTTATCGCTTTCTGATAATTGCAACAATTAAAACACTGTCCAATAAGGTATCGTCTCTTATCCAGAAATATTTGCAATCAGCAAATATCTCTTGGAATAGTTGATCACCATTACGTCAATGCCTTAATTAAATTCCACAGTTATCAGCGCGCGATCTAAAACAACCTCTCAAATAAATTCTAGTTTTTTCTAGAGTGCACAAACATGTCTGCCATTTTTACAGAACACTACACCTCCCTCCACTCCAGAAAAACCCTTGTTGCTATTCCTTGGTGTTTTGTTGTTGTTTTCTATTCGTACTTTCCTGTTATTTCACTGAGAAATGAACGATTTAACTTTGCTGCCGAAACTTTTTTGCCAGTTATGTTCAATGGTGACTGCGCAAGTGTCATAAAACTCAGCTTCCGATGTTAACTGCGCAAGCATTTTATTTCCAAACTTTCACCGATGTTTCATCACATAAACTTGCAACGAAAACTTTAGCCATTCACTTCCGTTATTAACGTTACTAACTGGGATTTCCATTTTCACCAGGTATCTCTGTCTAACTTATTCGCTACTTACAGGTTCCGAATGTGACTGCGCCAATGTTCTATACACCAGTCTGACTGTGCCAATGTTATATCCGCCAGTCTGACTGTCATAGAACAATATTATTGCACTGGTTGAACATGTATGTTCATCCAACAAGATTCAGAATTTGATCCAAAGTACCTCGAATCCAGCCATGCACAAGATACACAGGTCAGGAACAATCATAAATTCTAAACTGTTTGCCCATTTCCCAAACTTATGACCTCATGAACAATACCTCCAGTGATACAGTGAGTTTATACTTAATCCATGTCCCAGAGACACAGCGGAGAAGCATGATATCTTAAAGATGGGGATGATAAACATGCTTATATTTGAGTGAAATTTCGAGTGACCAATACAAGGATATGTTAAAAATGAAATATTATATTTAGTTTACCATAAAATACTAATTTGATAAGAAAATAATGAATTTGAACACTTGGATAATATGAATAAATATATTTAATGACTATTTATAACGTATATTATTTATAGCATTCATGCTATAACAATTCCTTATGATTATGCTAACATCAGTGACCATTATGGAATGTCATACTGATATAAATAAATAGAATGCAATTAATGACCTTCACACTATAAATTTACAATGAGAGACACTTTAGTCTCTGAATAAATTAATATCATGTATACATAAGCAAGATATGATCGATGCATTACATTTATTAAATATTAAACAACAAAATTTTAAAACAATAAATTTGAATACACAAATGTTTTTGTATTCAATATAACAAAGATTATGTACTAATTCTTAAATTTACAAATTATAAAAACAATGATAATTCATTTACACATGTGGGGGGGGGGGCACTTGTCTAAGGAGAATAGCTTAATGCAAGCTTTTCATGACATTCTAAATATAAATCCAATAATAAATAATCAAATGATTTAGTTAAATCATAGTGTTACAGCTTACAGATTAGTTTTAGTCACAATTCTAAATTATTATAATAAATGGTGGTACAAGCATGTGGCAGAAAACTATAAGATTCAGTCCATTTTTGGCTGAGGAGATGCTTCATTATTTATGTGAGAAAAAGTTTATGCCTGCTTTTCTGGCAGTGCTATACCTGGAGAGGAAGGTAGTGAGATGCGATGAGCTGGCTATCCCAGGATCATCCCATGCAGACCTTCCGCTACTCTTTCCAATGGTGCCCTAGGGCATTTACGATGTCAGCTAAAATGTATATAAATGAAGATGAAGAATCCAGAGTTCTCGATGATACCCAAAATATGATGAAGCAAATAGATAATGATGATAGCTGACCTATTCTGACAATGTTATGAAACTACAATATGTCTTTATCAAAGTCTAAATGATTAATGAACTAAATATAAAGTTGTAATTGGGCATAATGGCATAATCTGTATAATAAACCAAATTAAATAACTTAAGTCTAAAACTATATGAATGTCTTAATAATAAATGTTGTATCCGCCAGTCTGACTGTGCAAATGTTATATCCACAAGTAAGACTGTGCAGTCAGCAAACAGCTATATTCAATTCCCATGATGTTCTCTTGCAACTAATGCTCTGATGCATATCCTCTCTATTTTTACAGATCGCTAAAGTTCAATTCCCTCGATGTTCTTTCAGGCTGGCTGCTACAAAAATGGTTCACAATGGGCATACCTTCACCCCAGTCCACTTTAGCTGTACACGAACTCTTCACAGTAAGCACTGCAACTGACCTTAAGCTCCTTACAGCTTCTGTCTCTGGAACAGTCTACTTCACTTGAAAACCACTGGAAACTCAACTCTTTATTCAGCTGCTATCCAGATGGTTTCCTCAGACTGTGGTCTCCTTCAGCTATACTCGTAAACTACATTTCCACTGGTGCTGGACATTAACCGCAAGCATTGACGCTAGATGTTTCCTCTGGAATTGAACAGTAACTCTACTGTACCTGCACTCAAATACTGTCTGCTACTCCTCATCACTTACAGTGCTCTGCCTAGTTGTTGCCCAGTCTTATTGCTTTCTGATAACTACAACAATTAATAAACTGTCCAATAAGGTATCGTCTCTTATCCAGAAATATTTGCAATCAGCAAATATCTCTTGGAATCGTTGATCGCCATTACGTCAATGCCTTAATTAAATTCCACAGTTATCAGCGCACGATCTAAAACAACCTCTCGAATAAATTCTAGTTTTTTCTGGAGTGCACAAACATGTCTGCCATTTTTACAGAACACAGACCAATCACACTGTCTGGCCATATCAGGAATTGTTATTTGAACTTCAGCCAAGCTGACTTGCAGAGATTGCTTAAGCACTATGGCATGGTTTTAGCATTCAATTACATCCTGGAAAAAAGGATTAACATGCCTGTCCTGACCAATTCCACATTTTTTACAATTTCTTTGTCCAAAGGAATTTCACCAATGGTGATACCTATAATTCACTGTGCTAAGTTGGCCCTGCTTATAATATCCTTTTGGGGCATACTGTCACAGTGTTTCTTCTATCACCTACATATACTTTTGGTTAGAGATTTCCTGAGCAGGTTTTGTAATAAATTCAAGCTCAGAAAGTTGAAGTTTCATAGATGTGAAGGTGTGGCTCAACCCGACAAGCAGACAGCTTTCCACAATCATAATAAACCTCAACCACCTCAATCTGTGAATCTTCTTTTGTTGGCTATGCAGAACTCGACAAAATAGAGGGAAATGCAGATTCTTGAATCCATTCAGTTATAAAATTGATGATCATCAAGTATTTTAAATCCAGAACTGATAGTGTGACTCCAAGTTATTTCATTCAGCACTGAATTTGATTTGACTCTAACTGAGGACTCGCCCATGCCAAGATTCAAATCCATAAGAAAAGGAAAAGGTGAGGATAGAAGAACAAGATTATCATCAACCTATCTGCATCTGTTTGAAAAATCTTCAGGTAATGAGCATGAGCAGGGTGATTCCAAGAGTAAAAGCAAGAAATTGAACTTAAGAACTGTTCTTAAATAGTCCTCAAACTTTAGATGCTAAAGCAAAAATCAATGAAGATTCCGATCATACAGACACAATAACAGATTTTTGTGAGGATGATCGACTTGAAATACAGCAAGTTAATGTTACATCTGATCAGGCTCAAAGGATTAACTTTTTGAATGGGACAGACATGGTTGTTGTCTGTTGTCTCTAACAATGACTAGAACCTTTTTTTGTGACAATTCCCTGACTCAAATTCTTTAATTTGCCAGTTGCTCCTTTGTTAATTTGTGAACTTTTTTGTGAAACTTAAGTTTGAAGGCATTAATGTTCGGGGCCTGAGTTCCATCAAGAGAGTGGATGCCATCTCTCACTGAATGTGTCTTTTCTCTCCTCACTTGGGTTTGTTTTTCCAAAACTAGACTACACTTTAATACAAACCCTGAAATCATTTCTAAATTACAGAAAATTGATTCTCTTCATTACTCCACTGCTAGCCATCCCAGTCAGGTGCATTACTCATTTCCTTCAAATCAATAATCCAATGTTTCACAGTAAAATTTCTGAATGATAACTTGATTTTTGTCACTATCACAATCAACTCATTCAAATTTAATATTGCTTATGTATATCTTAAAAAATAGGCTTTCTTGATTCATAGAGTTATCCAGTTAATTGCACTAAATGTCAATCCAACCCTCACCTTACTAGGTGATTTCAATTTAAATTATGATTCATTTCAATTCAAAATTTATACATTTACTAAACTGAAGATTGATGTGTGCACAGGGCTTCTTCCCCACAGATGCATGTTCTTACTATGCTAGACAGTTTACCACATTAATTGATTTAATTTATTACTCACCTGAATTAAATTTTACCTGGATCCATCTCTGCAAACAGTTCCCTTTCTCAGATCATCATGTTCTCATGATTTCCCTATCTTTGAATTTGCCAATGCAGCCCTGTAAACAGATGAAATCTACACTAAGAATTTTTATTCAAATTCTCCATTTCAGAGGCAATCATCTCTGAAGTGTATATCTATTTTAATAAAATCAGTATTCTCACCCTTCATCTGGCTCAGGGTTTGTTTGCATTTGTAAACATTCTTACCACTTTCATTGCATTCTATACAAAAAACAAAGGCTTGTCCACACTGCTATATAGGTTGGAAGATATTTAACAAAATGTTGAAAGAGATGCCACCTTCAATGGCCTCAGTTCAATCTATAATTACAATGAAGCAAATTTATGCAGATACCCACCAAACTCTGATTGATTATCTGAAAACCAAGAGATTGAAGTTGTTTCTCGAGAAACCTCTTAACTTTTCAAAGGCTTACCTACATTGGCTCTTGGTGGCCAGAACAGGTCTAAAATTCCCTCATCAATTAGAATGGGGGATGGCATCTTCATGGGCAACAGCTTGATGATTCAGATCCTAAATTTCAATCAGAAAAAACTGGCAGATGTGTCTTATTATTCTCAACATGTTGAGAGTACAGACCATTATGAGTTGATCCATGGTATATTGGAGGCCGATGTGTGATCAAAGCTGGCCTCCATACTGGATAGAACACATCCAGGTCTCCATGGCATTCCTAAATTCTTGATTAAGCACCTGAAGGCATTCTCAGTCTGTATCATCTAAAAATGATTAACCTTCTTGCCTCCAGGACTATAGAAATTGAAAGCCCTTTATCCAATAGTCATGATTCCATTTCTTAAGAGTGACATGTTTCCCTCATCTCATGACACCATTCTTAATAAAATTTATCAAATCAATAGTTAAAAATGAAATCCAGAAACAGGTTCTACATGCCATTTCAAAATTCCACTTCACCAGGAAGAGTCAACCATGAAGTCCCTAAGCCTCTTTAAGATATTTCTAAGGTTCAGAAAATTTAAACCAGTAGTGGTCCAATTGAATATCATGGGGTATTCAATTCGATGAGAGTTAAACATCTTATTTTCCTTCTTGGCAGATTGAATATTTTCACTGGGTTGCAATTTTGTTGAATATTTTCACTGGGTTGCAATTTTGTTAAATGGGAAAATCACCAGCTATTTCAAACCTACAAAATCCATCCTGCAGGGCTCCCTCTTCGTGCTCTGATATTCATTCTATATATGAATCCACTACTGAAATCCTTGAAACAGAACCTACCTGGATTATTTATCCCATCAATAAACAATATCGGCTACATTGATGACCTGGTTGTGTTCTTCCCATTGTGCATGTTCATACCTAGGTTATTGAAACTCATGATTAATTTTTTTAATGAGTCAGGTTTGTCTTTTAATCTAGATAAATCTTCCACATGGAGGCTATCCTTGGGGAACAGTATCCCATCTCCCTTTTCATCTAACTCAGAAATTTCTGGGATTGCAGTTTAATCTTTCTCCATCAGCTAGGAGAAACTTGATTACCACAGCAGCCACTCTATGCGAAACTTGATTACCACAGCAGCCACTCTATGCGAAGGTAGCTTTTTTAAACTTGTTGCTGTTCCTCTGGATAGCATATTTCTTGCCATTCATGAAATTTACTGGCAAATTTGTTCATGGTGTCAATTCCCTTTGTTCTTGACTTTTCTGGAAGGGCAAAATGGTTGCAATTAGCCTCAACAAAATTCAAAGACCATTTAAATTAAATGGTTTGGGGCTACATTCACTTCAAGTGCTTTGGCTACAGTGCTCATATTATCTATTACAAAGTTAAATTTAGTTTTTCCACTGTTGATCCCTCAATTTGAAAGGTTCTACTGACACTCTTCTATCTTGTCAAATCTCTTGGCTTTCAGAATTAATACAAGACATTACAAAAATTTCTGCACCACTACCTTGGATTAAGTTTCAAAAATATGTTATTGGCATGCATATCATCTAATTTACTATCTCAATGCACCCATAGGACAGTCTTCAACATTTCTAATTTCAGCCTTATTAAAAAATTTAAATAATGGTGGTTTGAGCTGAATTCCTTTGATTTCATTATCAAGATTAACCTTAATGCCTTTCCCACCACTTTCTTTCTGGTGGTAAATAGGGGTTTTTCATCTTTAGACCCTATTTGCTCATCCTGCCATCAGGGAAAGGATACCATTGAATATATTTTTAATCAATGTACTGCATTACACCAATGTAGATACATAATTTACTCTTTGCTTAGAGAAAAACACTGCTTATTACAACTTTAATGGATGCAATTAACACAAGCATATTTGCTGCAGTCAGGTGTGCCACCTTTTTAGCATATTCTATGTGGCTTATTATGCACTCATTTCTTTTTGATACCAATTGCACTGATCCTTGGCAAACTGCTATAAAGAAATTGAAGACAATGAGGGACAAGGACATGAGGTTGGCATCTGAAATGACCTACAAGATGACATAAAAATTAATAGATGTTGATAGATCTGATTCTTAAGAAACTTTAACCTAATTGAAAATTTTCAATTAGCATTGATATCTATATTTTTTTTTGTTTGTTTTAATCCTTTATATATAAGCATATTGGCTCATAAACTGTACACCTCTTGATAAAACCTGATATAAATAAACCTGTTTTGATAAAAAAAAAAGACCTATCTCATTTACATTATAAAGATTGTATAATATTGATTTTATAATATTGATTTCCTTTCACTGAGATATTAATCTGAAGTTAAAATACAATGAAGAGTTATTAGCTGTATTTTTATATTGGACTATTTCCATCATCTAATATGTGTGTTGAATGTCTTTAGAAAAGTTTAATTTTTAGTTAAATATTCCAAATGCATTCACCTGTTAGTAATATCACAGCAAACAGGTTAGTATATGCACCAACTGTTAGTAATATCACAGCAAACAAATGTTAATAATATCACAGCAAATAGGTTAGTATATGCACTAACTGTTAGTAATATCACAGCAAACAGGTTAGTATACGCACAACGTTTCGAGAGGTATTTTTCTCCCCTCTTCTTCAGGTGTTGCTGGCCTGACCAGTGACAGTACTAGCATGGGATTCGAACCTGGGTCCTTAGATTCTTGATTATTGAAATTTAAGGTAACACTCTAACCAACTGAGCCATCCTTCAGAAAAACACAAAGAGTTATTAGTTTGGCAATGTAAGTTGAACTGCTTTAAAAGAAAATGTTTGCTTTAGAAAAAATTAAAAAACAATGTAAAAAATCTCTGATAAACAGGTTAAAGAATTGGTATAAGATTTATGCAGTCATTTATGGGTTGATGCTCATATGCATTGAGGGTGATGCTGGCTATAATTCCACTCATAGAAAGGCCCATTAGCCAACCATTGCCCATGTGGTACCATTGTTGGTCAAACATAGCATAAATTTTTTTGTCTAGCCATTGCAGAAATACCACTACAAATTGTATGCATTGCTGGTGCATGTCATATCTTGTTAATTCTTTCTTTACAATGGTTATAGATTTGAGTCTAACAATGGAGCCATAGAATTCTGTTATATACATTACTGTCATGCTTGTGTTGTGTGCAGATGTGACTTTCTTGATTGTGTGTCATGAAGTTGATTGCACATGAGCCAAAGCCTGTGGTTTGCATGAGCCATGCATTGGTTATCTTGGCTGCATTGTAAGTTCACCCTCCAAAGTCCATCATTAAGCATAGTGGCATGTCTTCTTTGTGCATTTTGGCATTAGAGAACATTCTGGGAAGTGTTGTGGCCAAAGGGTACATTTTATAATAGTCTGCCTTGGAGAACACTTTGCCATTACAGAAGATATTAACTTGTCTTTGTTAATTTTAAAATTGAGATTAGGCACTTTAGTTAATTTTCACTTCTTGATTTGTTGCTGAATCTTGGCTCCATACTCCAGAGTAGTCATGATGATGAATCTATTTCCTTTGTCTTCACACATGCATGTGTTATTATGTGCAAGGAATCTCTTTGCAGTTAATAGTTTTGGCTTCCACATATCATGTTGTGGTTGTATCAATTTTTGCTGAATGCTCTTGGCAATTCTAGTTATATAGTAATCTTTATGGGCGTGGTTAACTAAGCTAGCTTCCACATCTGCTATTAGTTCCATTTTTGGAAGATTTCATCTGCTACCCATGAATCTGGGGCTTTTTGACAGCATTGACAGTTTCTGGAATAGGAAGATTATTTAGATTTACATAGCTTTCTTGGTTGTGTTGCTGTGTATGAATATTTTTCTTATTCGCCAAGAAATGAAACTTGTGGTTGAACATCTCCAAACTTCTGCTCGTTCTATTACATTTATCTGTTATGTCCAGGGACAAGTTGATGCTGTTCAAAATCGTGTCTCTCCTTTTGGTTTCATGGTGTAATTCCTTTCTGCACTCCTGAATTACTCTGTTTAATATGAAGACCTGAACCTGTTTTTAGAGAGCGTTTCTGTTGTGTATTGAATGATTCAAGTTTGTATTGCAAAACTTCGGAATTACTTTGTGATCTCTGCACTTACATAGAAAGTTTAACCTCAGCCGATATTTGCACACTGCTATAGAAGATTTTAATACCAAATTATTCCAAATCATTGGTTCCATAATGCACTATTTGTTGTAATTAATCAATAATCGCTTTGTATCCATGTTTGTAATAAGTAATATATATGGGATATATATTTCACACAAATAAAATTATGAGTGTAAAGTAAACAAATAAATGAAATACAATAAATAAATCAAATGGATATTGAGTTTATTAGCTATTTACTTTAGAAGGAATACCCTCATTAACAAAGCTGTGTGCTGAATGAATTGAGAAGTAAGACTGTTGGTATGAAATGCAAAGTGTATGCAAATTACGTTTGCCATTTTCTAAACATTGCATAACACATCTCTTTTGTTCATTGAATTGCAGTCCAAGTTAATAAAATAGGCTTCTTTGATCTTTCCCTTTAAGTCATGCACTCCCTGCATACAACTCGAGGATTGTCTAGAATGCACAGGTGGCCTGCAGAGGTGCTATGCTGCATGATAATAGAGATGTGCATGGGGTATGTTTGTGCTTTTTTATAAACATGTGTGTGCTGGGAGAGCCTTGTGCATAAAGTTGCCTTCAAGGCAATTGTCATAAGGACCTGCTATGTTATATACTGCTTGCTGTGTGTGTATTGGTAGTAGCTGATCTTTAGTACTGTTAAGTATTCTATTAAAGTTGGGAGGAGTGTGATAGCATAGGCTGAAATTATCATGAAAAATTGTGTATAAATTCTTGTGTGTTTTTATATATAGGGAGAATAATTTGAGGTCAGCTCTGTGTGTTTGCTACGTTATGTTGGTGTTTGAACTATGTTATGCATGTTTTTTCTGTTATATTTTGCCTTTAATAAGTCTGCTCAATACATTTCAATGTTAGCATTTCTACCAGCTTTGAATCTGCACAGATTGGTATTTCTGTAGAGAAATGTCTTTAAGCCAGCCAGTTTGTAAGTACTAGGAGTGTTTTATTGATAATGGATGTGGCCTCTTATGTGTATTGGCTTGATTAGCATTTTGTAATGGAAGCACCCATAGGGTTCCATGTGCATTTTCAAGTCAAGGTATTTGACAGAGTTGCAAACATCTTGGTATATTTTGTTTATAATCAAACCTGTGGCAGAGTTCAAGTCTGTCTTTATGTCTTCTATAGTTTCAAGGGATGCATCTATTAAAATATCATCAATGTAGTGAGTGTACAATACGAAGTCTGTGGACCGATGTCTGGGGATGATGCTCTGCTTATATGCATTGAGGATGATACTGGCTATAATTCTGCTCATAGAAAGGCCCACCAGCCAACCATTGGCCAATGTAGTACCATTGTTGGACAAACATAACATAAATGTTTTTCTCTAACCATTGTAGGAAATGCCACTACAAATTGTATGCATTGCTGGTGCATGCCATGCTTTGTTAATTCCTTTACAATGGTTATAGATTTGGGTTAGTGATGGAGCCATAGAGTCCTGCTATATCCATTACTGTCATGCTGGTGTTGTGTGTGGATGTGACTTTCTCAATTCTGTGTATATATATTACTTATTACAAACACAGACCCAAAGCAAAATTAACGGACATTTTATATATATATATCACAATGATGGCATTATATATATATAACTGAATATTTGTAAATACAGTAACTAAATAATTAAAAAATATTATCCACTTAGGAGCGCTTTCGATTATCCCAGTAATCTGCATCAACTAAAGCTTTGAAATGCTAACTTTCACACATTTCCGTGATCTTAACATTTGCTACTCGCCTGTTAATTAAGTCATGTTTATATTTGTATATTAGCATAGCCTCTTTTATTTTTGTTTTATTGTTATTTTCTTCAATTTGCAATATTTTTACACTGTTAAAATTGAAGTCAAAACCATAAATACATGATTTATTATGGTTGTAAAAAACAGATGCTGAAATATTATTATCTACTATGCAATTTTGTTTCGATTTCTGAACACATTTTAATAATAGCAAATGTTCTTTAGTTCTTTTTTCCAATGTACATCTAGATTCACCTATATATCCACTTCCACACCTACATATCCATTTATAAATATCACAATTTTTATTTATAAATAAGGTTTTATCTTTGGAGTTATTTATTAAATTGTTTAATGTAGGAGGTGTATAAAATGCAATATCACATATATCTTTATAAATTTTCCTTATAAACTTTACTTGATAATTTGAAATATATGGGATTGATATCCATATTTTTTTATTAGCAGGAGAATCAATATTATTATAAAAATTTTTATTTTTATATTTTGTATTAAAATCTCTAATAACATTATATATGTGATTATAACTGTAACCAACATTTAACAATTCATTCGAATATATTTCAATATTTTTGCGTTTATCTGATGAATATTTGCAAAGACTATTATTTCTAAATAAGAAGGTCTTCAAACCTGTCATTTTGTGTGACATTGGCACTTTTGATTTATATGGAATATAACCTCTTTTTACTATTGGATTAATGGTCATACAGTAATCCAGCATGCATTGATTTCTAGTTATTTTAAGATCAAGAAACTGAACGCACATAAAATCTTCATCTGTTTTTATCCATCTTAGGCCTTTCAAACCGTTTAATTCCTTAAACAACTCATTAATTGTATTTGGTTTACCACATACAAAAACATCATCAACATATCGATAATATGCAGTAATATTTTTTTGATAATATTCCTTTTTCAAAATATTTTCTCCATATGTAGAAATTATAAAATAATTTTTGATAAAAATATTTATGCAGTTTTTAATAAGGATTTTAAGGATTTTTATAAAATGTGTAATGGATGGCCCATGGGATTACCTACTGTTGCTCAAATATGTAATTTTATAATTTCTACATATGAAGAAAATATTTTGAAAAAGGAATATTATCAAAAAAATATTACTGCATATTATCGATATGTTGATGATGTTTTTGTATGTGGTAATCCAAATACAATTAATGAGTTGTTTAAGGAATTAAATGGTTTGAAAGGCCTAAGATGGATAAAAACAGATGAAGATTTTATGTGCGTTCAGTTTCTTGATCTTAAAATAACTAGAAATCAATGCATGCTGGATTATTGTATGACCATTAAACCAATAGTAAAAAGAGGTTATATTCCATATAAATCAAAAGTGCCAATGCCACACAAAATGGCAGGTTTGAAGTCCTTCTTATTTAGAAATAATAGTCTTTGCAAATATTCATCAGATAAAGGCAAAAATATTGAAATATATTCGAATGAATTGTTAAATGTTGGCTACAGTTATAATCACATATATAATGTTATTAGAGATTTTAATACAAAATATAAAAATAAAAATTTTGATAATAATATTGATTCTCCTGCTAATAAAAAAATATGGATATCAATCCCATATGTTTCAAATTATCAAGTAAAGTTTATAAGGAAAATTTATAGAGATATATGTGATATTGCATTTTACACACCTCCTACATTAAACAAATTAATAAATAACTCGAAAGATAAAACCTTATTTATAAATAAAAATTGTGTCATTTATAAATGGATATGTAGGTGTGGAAGTGGATATATAGGTGAATTTAGATGTACGTTGGAAAAAAGAACTAAAGAACACTTGCTATTATTAAAACATGTTCAGAAAAAGAACACAAAATTGCATAGTAGATAATAATATTTCAGCATCTGTTTTTTACAGCCATAATAAATAATGTATTTATGGTTTTGACTTCAATTTTAACAGTGTAAAAATATTGCCAATTGAAAAAAATAACAATAAAAGAAAAATAAAGGAGGCTATGCTAATATACAAATTTAAACATGACTTACTTAACAGGCAAGCAGCAAACATTAAGATCACGGAATTGTGGGAAAGTTAGCATTTCAAAGCTTTAGTTGACGCAGATTACTGGGATAATTGAAAGCTCTACTAAGTGGATAATATTTTTTAATTATTTAGTTACTGTATTTACAAATATTCAGTTATATAATTACGTATATTGCTTTAAAAATACAGACATCGAATCATAATATTATACATATATATATGCATATAAGGTATAAGAATGCCTGTATTTCAAATCTTACATATTAAATCTGCATTTTGCCCATCCCTATTTTATATATTTAAATGGATACTGTCCTATACATGAGGGGTCAGAGTGATTCGAGGTCAACATGGACATAACAACAATATTGGCATCAACATGATATCTGGGCATTCTATCATCAGATTTTCAATGGAATGGATGGATGAACAATTGGAGATTAGAGTAGATTGAAGCCTGTACATTAAAGTATAAAGATTTTCTATCTTAATATAAACTGAGCACTGATCCCATATATACATGTGGGAGATGATAATCTGGACCAACCAATGAGTGCTGGTTCAGCATGAAATATGTATATTGGTGATTATTTATTTTATCTACATTTGGGTGGTCATGTGTATCAGTAATATGAGATAGTGTGGATAGTTGAAGGTTGCTTGAAAATCCGAGTTCAAATTCCTTATATTTACAATTAAGTTCCAGGTATAAGAATGGTTATATTTCAAATCTTATATATATATATGCTGATATTTACTTATAAATGTTTGGATAAAACAAACATACAACTGTTATAAATGCCTTATTTACGCGTAGAAATATATTTATGCACATATACTTATATACACATATTTTTAATTATATATATATATATACGAAAACAAACAAATGCATAATACTACAGTGAAAGCGAATGCCAGTGTAATTGTGCCAACGAAGATGATTTAA
Source organism: Epiperipatus broadwayi (assembly GCA_028023455.1). Taxonomy (NCBI): domain Eukaryota; kingdom Metazoa; phylum Onychophora; class Udeonychophora; order Euonychophora; family Peripatidae; genus Epiperipatus; species Epiperipatus broadwayi. The sequence continues at coordinate 108,635 of JAQFVV010000740.1, read as the reverse complement.
ACAGCCAAAAAAAGTGAGACTTTTCTAAAAAAAAAATAATTGTCCATTTAATTTGAACTTTGTTGCCACATACACCACTGCTGAAAGATTTGAGACAACTTTCACAGAATACCAGTGATCTGGAGATAATTTTAATGATAGGTAATGGCCAAACAAATTCAAACTTACCCCAATACAAGCTGCATTCCACCGTAGCCCATAATTTCTTAATATGTCTTGTTCTTTAATTGCTTTTGGAAGTTCAAAGGTCAATGATGCGTTAAAGTGGTAAACTAAACATTCTATTAGATTACGCCCCAAGAATTGAGATACCTACAATTTGTAAATTACAATGTTATAAATTATAAAATTGTAATAAAATAAAAACAATTTGAATAATGACAATAGCTAAGATTTATAAACATAAAAATAATATTTTTTTTAAAGACAATCAAATTAATTTGCAATTTGAATAATGACAATAGCTAAGATTTATAAACATAAAAATAATATTTTTTTTTAAAGACAATCAAATTAATTTGCATAAAATTATTAACAAAGTCAAACGACAAAGAAGAAAGTTTTGTTAAAAATTGCTAATTAGAAAGATTCACAGATGATGCATTGTAGATGACACTAAAAAGACTTAGGTATTGCTGACTGACAGAACATCTCAATTTTCTCCCTAAGCATGGAAATACAAAGAGCTGCAGTCATAGAATATTAACCTAAACTTCGAGTAGGTCAAAAAGTTGTATGAGTCAGATTAGCAGTTATTTATCTGCATCCATAAATAATTTTCTTTAAATACTATAATAATGAGATGGCTAGTAACCCAATCTTCTATAATCATCTTGAAATTCTTAGTATAATTTCTTGTCTTCATCTAAAAATGTTCATGGGATGCAATGGACATTTAAAGACTGTTTGTTCTTTTAGCAATCATAACATTACATCTCATTTGTAATAACTGATGATCTAAAATCATATACATATGTATACCGTTGGCTTTTCTAGTTAAAACATATTGATAAAAACAAATAAGAAATGTTATTACTAACCTGTTTAGCATCTTTATCTTTGTTATCTACAAATGGACTGCTTTCCTTTTTTCCTGAAGAGGGTCTGCTCTCCTTCTTTTGTGAATATTCGTCCTTCTTTTTATCTAAATATGAATGATTTTCTTTCAAATCCAAAATAAAATCTTTGTGACTAAAAACTTCTTCCTAAACACAAAACAAAATAAAATTAGTTTATTCTTTGCAAAGCAACCCTGTGCATAGTAAATAAGTTTAATAGTGAAAAGTTGGAACTGTTTTAAAAAGCATTCAAGAGATTATTTCAAGATTAATTGTGGCTTTCATTTCTCATGGCATGCCTTACATATATAATTGCTCTGGGTTGCTGAGTTATATATATATAAATAAAATATCCATTAATTAAAAACAATATTGTAATTATAATTGAAATAATATTTTTAACGGTTTACAAACAATTACAAACAATCCTTAAATCCGCAGAAGTACTTTCGGTTACTTTCTAACATGCCTCAACTGCCATTAAAATACTTCTGCGGATTTAAGGATTGTTTGTAATTGTTTGTAAACTGTTAAAAATATTATTTCAATTATATATATATAATAATTGAAATAATAATAAATTTAACGGTTTACAAACTATTACAAACAATCCTTAAATCCGGAGAAGTACTTTCGATTAATTTCTTAAACCTGGCAGTTGAGGCAGGTTTAAGAAATTAACCGAAAATACTTCTGTGGATTAAGGATTGTTTGTAATAGTTTGTAAACCGTTAAATTTATTATTTCAATTATAATTACAATTTTGTTTTTAATTAACGGACATTTTATTTATTTTACATTTATATATATATATATATATTTCTCTCACCTTTACTATATTCTATTGATTTACTTATATTTTAATGATATTTTTAATGTATAACTATAATTTATTAATGTAAATCACAATATAACAATACAACTATTGTATAAACAGAGAAACATTAAAATAATATAAAACACTATTGGCAAGCATGTTCAACTCACATGGGTCCTCCCGCCTCTTACGAGGCTCCTCGTCGACATCTGATGTCACTCTAACTCTGCCAGTTCTTATGCTAAAATATTCGTTAAACAGGTATTGAATAGGTTTTTAAAAGTTCTGTAAGATGGTGCCCTCTTCCAAATTATTTTACAAGTAAAAAATAAAAAAAAACGCATTTAAACCTAAACAAAGAAAGAACATTACTTGTGATTGGTTCTTAGCATGCTCTCAGCCGAAAAAGACATTCTGATTGGCTGGAAAGAACAAAGAAACTGCCTGATCAAAGAAAATAAAGAAAAACACTGAGATTTTCATTTCGAATATGATTTAAAGTATTATAAAAGTATATTTTGAGAAATTAAAATTATTTTCAGAGAGAATACTAAAAAAACAAAATTATTTTCGAAAAATATTGAAGATTTTTGTAAAAATATTGAAGATTTAGTAAAAAGAAATATTTACTTTTCTATAATGTAAAAGTCGACCTTTTTGTTTATATTATAGCTTTTATGTTGCCGAAATTGAATATTTTAGAATAAATAAATAGCAATTTATTTTTGAAAAAACGTTCGTTCTCTTCATAACCTGAAAAATTAGTAATATACTTTTTATAAACGTATCTGAGTTGAATTTAATATTATAGGCGAATATGTTTTAACAATAGACTTTGTCTTCAGTTTGTGAGTTGGCCAATTAAAAGATTTGATTTTTACCTCATACAACCAATAATATAATTAGCGGTTAAAAGGTTAAGGATGTATAAAAATCGTTATACTGTTTTATATGATAGTCATATTGTTATAATTGTGATTTATATTTTATAATAACAGAAGTATTGGATTTATTATTAATGTAAAATATTACTCAAACAGAATTTGAATATAAAATTTTTACTTTACTGGTACAATAATATTAAACATTTTATATTCAAACTCTGTATGAGTAATATTTTACATTAATATCTAGAATGGCAGAGTATGAAAACATAATTATTGTGTTTGTGTCTTCTTGTCACATGACTTATGATTAACCTCCATAAAAATAACCTGCATGTAAAGTGTTGAAATGCAGGCATGAAACAGTAAAAAAATATTTCAGTGTTTTATAATAGATGCAGGAAGGTAGAAATACAGAAATAAGAGTAAAACATTATATATGTATTATTTTAATGAGCACATAAATAATTTTATGTTTTATCAAATGTATAATGTTAAGGATATAAATTTATTTCATGGAATAAATAAGTTGAATAAATTACTAAGACAATTTACAAGTAATATTCCCCCAAAAACATTTGAATAAAACTGAAAATAAAATAATTGAAAATGTAATATTTTTTTGGCAAATAAAAGATAATCGTTTATCTGACAAAACATATTGGCATTGATATAACAAAAGGTGGTCATTAATTACAGGTTTATTTAAATTATTCTTTGATAATACTGTTTGTAAATTGCTTTAGTAATATGTTTGGATTTGTTTGTTTCTTGAAATAGATGTCTACATATATATATAATCAGATGAAATAATATATAATCAATACAAACCTCTGAGAAACAACTCTACAGTGTAAAAACACTAATATATAAAAATAAATAATAGCTATGGCTAGCTTACAGTATCATTTTGCAATTAAAATTCAAAAATTAAAAAGTAATTAAAGCCACATAACATTAATGTTTCCATGTGAATGGCCAACTTTCTATAATCTGTGAATATTAACACAATTATGTTGTTTATTTAAAAAATTATCTGTCATATTTATAAAATATGCCTCTTTAATTTTTCTTTAAATTTTTCAACTTGCAAAGCAAAAACTTCCATTTCAAATAACTGAATATTAGCAAATACAGATTTAAATCTATCTACAGACTTTCTAATTTATTACACAAAAGTTTATGTTCATGAATTTCTTTCAATGTACATTTTGACTCCCCACTACAAATGGATTTTCACATCAGTACACTTTCTATGTAATATTACTTTTGTTGAATTTATCAACATTTTTTCCATTAATAACGAACCTACCAGTGTTTGGTCATACATTAAATGTAACATTAAAGTGAGAGAAAATGATTAAGCACGATGGTAGAGTATGTATATAATATATACTATAATATACTTCAAGCATTTGTCACAAGATTAAGTAAAAAAGTAATCAATCCACTTATATTTAAATAAAAAAAAATTTACAATCAAAATGTGTTTCTAACAATGGAGTGATTTAGAAACATAAAATTTTAATTTGCATATAAATTTTATTGATTATCACAGTGACAAGCCTTCTCCCCCATGATAAAGTAACTTGTGTCCTATACAACTGCCACACCTGCAAAGGGCATCCTGGAATATAAATACTGTAAATATTCAATTAGTAATAATAAAAGAAAGAGAAAAGAGAAAGGTATGAAAAGAAAAATCTCATTGCAAGAGAAACATACAAATAATAAATTCAAATGGAAGTAAACCAATGACCTCTTTCGTAGGCTGCAGGCAAACATTACTCATACATAAACAAACATAAAAAATAGAGTATACATACATTAAACTATGTATATTTGATATTTAAAAATAATTAATTATGATATATATTATTAAAATATCAAGCAACTTATTAACTATATAATAGATGATTACTTGAAAAATCACATCATCTTTGGGCATTAGATGTTTTGTATTTAGAAGGTATATTCATATATTATATAATAAAATCATTTTAACACTGCCGGGATAATTTGCTGCAGTAGTTAAGAGGCAGACTAAAGTTTGAGATCTATGGATTATGACTCAACTCTGTCATATTCAATACACAATTTTCGTGTGAATACCTTAGTGATAACTATTTAATTACATAAGTATAATCTTTTATCTATTTTTATTATTTTGTTATCATTTTGTTTTTGCAGAAATGTTTAATTTCATACGATTACGAAGTTTTAATCTTTTTACATTAAATTATAGCCAGTGATGTTTTATTAAATAAAAATATTTTTCATAACATATAGACATATGTATTTTACATTAATCATAAAATTAAAACTTGGTTGGAATGCTTTTGGTAAAAATAACTTAATATTAAAAGAAAATATGCCTATCTGTTTAAAAAGGAAGGTTTTAAACAAATGCGTTTTACCAGTTCTTATTTATGAATCCGAGATTCGAACACTAACAGAAGAGTAATACAGAGAATTCAGACCACTCAAGGAAGTATGAAGAGATGCATGTTAGGAGTAACAAAAAGATATCGAAAATGAAATACGTCGAATATGTGAACAAATAGATGTTACTAACAGCATTGAAAGAATTAAGAGACTGAATTGCAGTTGAGCTGGATATATTGCTAGAAAAGATGATAATAGGTAAACATTTAAAATCTTAAACTAAATTCCAAGAGATTACAAAAGACTCAGAAAGTGACACATATTAGATGGATGGATGGAATAAGGAAGTATGCAGAGGTAATGTGGAAAAAGAGGCTAGAGATAGGAGAAAATGGATTGAACTTGAAGAGTGGATTGATAATGATTGACCATGATGATAGTAATGATATATTTTACATACTCTGTACTGTTCTTTTTTCTTTATTTGCAAGCACAGTATATTACTTATGAAATAAAAAGAAAATTGTCTTTTTATTAATTATTACATTTCTATCCAATGCAAATTATATTTTTATTTATTGCATTGAACTTGACATCCTCTTGAGTATGCCAATGATTCTCTTTAATTTCATTTTAAATAAACCAACAACTAAACCAGTCTTTTCCCAGCATGCGAATGAAATGAAATGAGATTTACATTTAATATCACTGTTTGACTTATGCACCAAAATTGTTTACCTCCGTATTTTTTAGAATTAATATTCTTTTTGATTACATTTCTTTGACAGCGGGGTTTTTTTTTTGCAAGATTTTATTATGCTTATTTAACTTCCGTTTGTTGATTTGCTTTAAGTAATTTTTTTTTTTAATTTTATGATTGAAAAAGCAAATAGGTTATTAACTTCATTAACGACTGTTTACCCTGTATTTTTTGTTTTAATTTATAAATTTTAGTCAAACGTTGGTGGACGAGTGGTCAGCACAGCGGACTTAGAAGCAGTTGTCCCGGGTTTGCGGTTTCGCTTTCCGGCCGATGCTTTGACACATGGAAAAAAAATTATAAATTTTATTTCACAGAATTCAGAATATTGGAATTTAACTTGCAAATAGGCATATCTCATGCATGTGGTGGTACTATTTTCCGTTATTTATTCTTAATTATCTGACTATGCTTTCTTATATTCTAAAATCTCAGTTTCAACATATTTTCTTATCATCTATGTTTCTAGTATAGCTCCTTTTACATTTAGGTGATATTTATGTTAATTTAAAATATTGTTTTTCTATCATTAAAACTTGTGAATTATTGTTATTTTAACTTCTACATCTTTCAATATAAAATCCAGATTTTAAATGACTTACTTTAATGCAGGTTATATGTTCTTCTATTTCTTTGTTAGCTTTTCTTTTTTCTTTTCGAGAGCCATCTACTGGATATTTAAGCAAACTTGAAAAACATTCAGCAAAGCAGCGAACTACTTTAGGATTGCTTTCAGCTAATTTCTAAAAAAAAAAGTACCATTATATACTTTATGTATGAATATAAATAAGATAATTTAACATTTGTAAAAATAGTTGTTAGAGTGAAATGCCTATATCTCTAGGCAAAGCATGTGAACTGTGGCCTAGGTATCATACACAATTCTTATTTATGATCATACCAGTATTATAACCCATTATATAAAACCTATAAGAATATTTTAAAAATAATTTTCATTTAGTTAACACTTTGTATTAAATGCACATTTGTGAAATTTCTTTTTTAGCGATATGGCTTATATTTATATGAAATCATATAGATATATATTACGTCAGTAAAAAAATACTATTACAATTTTTCAGATACGGATTTGTCTCGGACATTTAATATATGAACTTTCAGTTTATAATTAAATATTGCAGACTATTTATGAATGCAGTTCATGCTAAACTGAAAATGAGAAAAAAAAAATAGTATCGTGATACTGCTGTCATTTCCATCGCTAGGGGTTTTCCATAATTTTTTATGGTAATTTCAAATTTCTGTGATTGATCAGTTACCATATTGTTGAATACAGAAATTTTCTCTTGTTTAAGATTTTTGTTAATACGCTCGTGGCTAGTATTTCTTTTATCATGGTCGAATCTTCTGTTTTTGCACATTTTCTCCAAGTACCCTACTTTATTGCAGTGTTTACAGTGTTCATCTTTGTAGAAGCACTCTCTGACAATGTGACCTGGTTTGCTATAACAAAAACACTTTATTCGACTTTTACTTCTATCACTAATTCCCCTTTGTTCAGTTAGCTTTCTCTCAGGTTTGTCAACTTTATGAATTTCTATTTGATTGCTGTCTCCTACTTTATTATCAGCAAATTCTTATTTTTTTTGCTCTAAGACCAGTTTGTGAGCTATAGCATATTTGGTAGTTTCATTATAACAATGTCTTTATCAGACAATAACTGCTGTCTAAGACTATTACTACTCATTCCACATAAGAAAATTTTGGGGAAGGTTTCAACAAGAAATGAGTCATAAATGCAGTTTTTTGCTAGATCACAGAGGGCTGAATCATAATCTTGCTCTTTCTCATTAATTCCTTGTCAGCAATTTCTAAAATGATGTCTGGTGATGTTCCTAGACTGACAAGGGTTGAACTAGTCAGACAAACACTTTTTGACCTGATTGAATTTTAACTGCTCAGAAGTTTGTGGTTCACAGCCTGTTTGCTATTTAAATGACCCCTTTTCCAATGAAACATAACAAAGTCACTGTTTTACATTTATCTTCAACAACTCTGTTTATAATTAGGAGTGTCTCTATCTTCTGGATGTATAGGGGCCACTCATTTCCTTCTCTGGCATCAAATTCTGCTATTTCCAATTTCATTTCAGTGAATTTGACAATTAGTGGGAAATTTTTTTTTTCCATAAGGCATTTACTCCAAAATTTAATTAGTTTGACTCCAACCTATTCTGCTGTCAATGCACTAATTGTTATTGACTGACAATTGTGCAACATGCTGTGGGTTTGTCTCAGAAACTGTGACTGTGGTAATTGCTGGCACCTTACACCCAGGGTTCATGCACAACTGTGACTGCACCAATTGCTGTGTCCAATGGCATTCTATTGCCCTCTGTATTGTATAAAACAAATAATAAGAAGGAATATTCAAAATATTGTGGAAACAATATGGCAAGTAATTAACAATAACAAAGTTTTATTACAGAGGGTTATACTTGAAGATAATTAACTATTAGCAATGTTATACAATATATATTATACACTTTATTTACCTACTCTATAGACATAACATTATGGACCCAAAGGCTTACAAAAACACTATAGATCAATATGACCTATTTGAGTGTTCCTATGTTTACTTTGGTATGTATATTCAGAGGTAAACATCTCTGCAAGGCTGAAGGTGAAGGAAAGGTGACCACAGCACCTATTGGATGACATGTCTACATACCTGGAGTTTCATCTAGCAAGTGTTCAACTCTTGTTCCTTTACACATAATCATCAGTGTTTGTATAATCTCTCTTGATTGGCTATCTGCTGCTTACATGGTTGTTTTGTGTCTAGCTCATATTCCAATGCATATTTTCTGTATCTGTTTTTATTATGATCATAATTGCAATAGCTTTCTTTACTTTAACTTAGATGCTTGTCTTTACTATTACTGATTAATTATGAGTATAACTAATCTTTATTTTAAAATTTATTTTCTTTTACATATATACACATACCAACATAGTTAACATAAAATAAATGTGATGTAGCTATATTGTATGGAAGAGAGTGGCAGTAGCTGAGTTAACTTATGGTAATGATGTGTTATGTGTTAGTAAAAAGGGTGTTAGATTACTTAAAAAACTACAAGGAGAAGTAGGAAGACATGCATTAAATGCAGATGTGTGTTTGATAAAGGAGGCAATTCAAGAAGAAATGGTATGGTTTTATATGAGAGATGCAAAAAGCAAATGAAAAGGTTTGGTAGATTGCAATTTATGAACAATACAACCAAAATAGTATTTAATTGGGTTATGTGTAAAGGACAGGCAACAAGATGAGTGAGAAAAGTAGTGTGGTAGGCAGAAGATTTGAATAAAGAATTTATGTCACTATACTTATACAAAAGATGGAATGATTGGGTTAGAAGAATTGTTGAGTGTTATAGTGGGAAAAATGGGATAAAAATAGACACATTAATAAAAGGTAGGGAGTTGGAGAAATAGTATGGAGAGTAAAAAGGGTTTAAATTTATGTAGAAGTAAACAGAATATTGGGTGTGAGATAATTTATGATAATAGCAAGGAAAGTAGTTTACTGTTTAAGGCTCAAACAGAATCTTTAGCAACAAGGGAATATACACATAAATGGAAAAAATATGAGTGATTTAGTCTGCAAGTTAGGTAAGGAAGACAAAGAAAATATGACGGATCTGTTCACTGAATGTAGTTGTGGGAGAATAAATATAAACAATGTGAATATGCATAAAGTGTTTGGTTTTTATGCTGGGTTTGGAAAAATATAAAGGGATTTAGATATAAAGGCCATGGAGTTGACAAAGATGTTGTGGAAATGGGATGGAGCAGGATACTGAAAAAATATGGGAAAAAGTAGGATGGATAATGAGAAAAGAAAATAAGATGGCAAACAGGTTTTTTTGAGCATAGTAGCTGAGAGATTCCTGATCCACAAAAGGGAAAGTGACAGTGCATTACATCAAATGATGATTATCCAAATGAAAAAGTAATTCATTGATTTCATGCATTTCATAAAAAAATGTTTTAAAAACAAAAATAACAGTTTTGTTAAAAAAATAAATCTGAAAACAATATGCCTAACAGTCAAACCTGTATACAATAATCTTAAAAGAAATATGTTTAAAAAGAGTGTTCATAATAAGCTTGCTGCAAAAAATTAAAATAATGATTATGGCCCATGTAACTCCATTGCTAATTTATTATTTTACAGAAATCTTATGAGTATCACATTATTTTTTGGTTTTTTATTTTTTTATGAAATTTATGAAACTTATTATTTTTTATATGCTTAATTTATATCTTACTTCTAAGCATATGGTGATTCTATCTGATGGTATATCATGGACTCTATTGTTTATGGTAATTTTATTAATGCAGTCCACAGGTATATTTTTATATTCATGTTAAATTTATACAACATATTTTAATTTTAGTTATAAAAATAGCTCTTATCTAATATATATATATATATATACAACTTACTGTGATGCAAATAGCATTCTCATAAAGAGCTTCAACCCGTTTCAATGATGCTTGAAGATCGTTTTTATCAGGAAGATTAAATAATAACCCAAACAAATTTTTCACACATGTAGAAGTATCTTGTGGAACTGGAGAAGTAGTTGAAGAACTAACCTAAGACAACATATATATATATATATATAGTGTGTGTGTGTGCTTAATTTAAAAACTTTAAATATTCTTATCAAACTATATTTTCATAATATACTTTATACCAAATATAAAAAAAAATTGCATTTGTCATAATAAATTTTCAGAATGTTTTTTTAATTTAAGACAGTTTTCACTGGCTAATAGTCTTCTTCAGAAAATATCTGAAGAAGTCTACTAGCCAGTTGAAACTATCATTAATTAAATAAAGCATTGTGAAAAGTATATTATGAAAAGTGTGGGATTTTTTCTAAAAATCCTTTAGAGAAAATATTGCACTAAAAATGTTTGGACATTTTGGAAAAATTTTATAATAATAATTTTTTTAATCAAAATATTATTTAATATTTATATGTGGGCAAGGGCATGTGTAATTTGGTGTTAAAATAATTTTTTTAAATGGAAAATATCAAAAATTTTGGGATCATCTATACACATGATTACTTATGACTATTATAGTATTAATATTTTAATTGAATATCACTTGATATCTTCTGGGTAATGTTAAGTGATTCTTTCAATTTTTATAGTTACAATGATTAAGTTTTCTTATTTTTCATATGCAGGTAGGTACAATAGAGCAGAAATATTAGTTCTATAGGAATATAGACAGCCAAATATACAGATGAAGCAGAAACCTATATCCATATTATCTATGTGCACATATCTTTATTATAATATATGGAAACAAACTAAAAAATATGTGACCATCAATTGCAGTGCTTGAAATATATATTATCTGAGATTGCAATATGATATAAAAACTTTCAATTGGGCCTACAAATATAATGAATTTGGGATTTTTTCTCATCAGGTGTCTCACAACAGTGCATCAACAAATCTCAATAATATGACACCAATTCTCAATACAACTAACTTCTATAAATCATGTGATGTTGCTCAAAGTTATTCAAGACAGAATTATATAAAATTCACTTCATTAATTAAAACTTTGATGCTCAAAGTTATTCAAGACAGCATTATATAAAATTCACTTCATTAATTAAAACATTGACTTTTAGACCAAACATCTAAATATGTAATTCAATAAATCAATGCACTTAGAAATATATGTAAACAAATTTGGGCAGATGTAAGCTTTATTCAAAGGCATTGAGTCATTAAATTACTCATTTATTGAACAAAATTTAGCTAATGTAATAACTTTTATATGAATTTGCCATGTTTAAGGTTTAAGATGTTTTAATATCTAAATTAGTCATTCTAACATTGCTACATGAAGATTTATTGCTATATTGTGTGAAGATTATTGTTTTAAACATCTATAAGAGAGAATCTCAAAAATGTATTGCATATTTCAGAATAAATGATTAGTCTTTAATATGATATGGCAATTGAACAATGAATATTTTAATACATTGACTGGAGCTTACAGCTGACCAAGTTTGATTTTTTATTCATTGATAAACTGATAGAGAGTGGCTTATTTATTAATTATATATACACTAAACAAAGATAATTTTCAGAAATTAATAACTACATTCCACACTTAGAGCATAAAATGACATATTGTTACTTTGGAATAATTAAAATTTATCTATATTGGATATTATTCAAAAAGAATTCAAACTTTATCAGAAATTACTCATTATATGGATTAAATTGTGCCTCTCCTATTTACTAGGATTTATATTTCAAACATCAAAAGATTTATCACTTTCACATATTTGAGAAAATGCACCAGAATAAATATTCTGAATGTTTTAAAAAACCTATGAATTTATTTTAAATTATGAGAAATATATTATACTTCTCTATTACATTTAAGTGTTACAATATTTATATTTATCTTGATTATTAAAAGTTCTCATGATAAAAAAAATAAAAGAATCACATTAATATATTAAACATATGATTATATTTACCATAAGTGGGTGTTATCTATTCATCATTATTTGGATATTGGTTGTTGATGTTTAAAGATAGTTAATATCAATTTATGGTGAACTCCCAATATTTGATATGTTATATTTTATTGGTCTCTTAATTTAAAGTGATATTTCTCTAAATAAGGGTATCTAATACATATAGTTGAGATATTTTATACAGAATACCCTTTTCATTTACTCATCTAGATTCTCTCAAGAATTTATAAAGATTCCATTATACATTTAATTATATTTGTGGCACTAATATTAGTATACTAAACAAGGCAAAATTCTCTCCAAACAGTAGTGCCACCTGTATAAAAGATAGTGATCATGTGATGTTTAGTAGTATAAATATTATTGTTCAGTTGAGTGAAGCTCCTGATACATTATATTCCCATTTTATTCATAAGTAAAATTGATATGCCTCTTATAAAATGCCACCCTATTTAAAATAAAATAATATAGGTCAGGTTAATATTTTGCTAATTTATGAAGTAGCTAAGTTTATAAATTGGATACTTAGAGAAAACAAATCTTACTATTTAATTAAAAATGCAATAAAATACTATTTATCTTATTAATTATTTATAAATTAATTATTTTAATTAGTGTTTAACAACTTTTTCCAACAAAGTATTCTGTTTTATATCATTTCAAGAAACACCATACATTTGGTTGGTAATAAAGTAATAAATCATTAAGTAAAACATAATAAGGATACTCATATTCAGCTGTGAGAAACTTGTTACTATTATTGCATTCATTTAAATATTTTTACTATTTTATTGTTAGTAAATTATATATATTGGGTTTGTTGTTACTTAGTTAATTTCTTCATCTATTAATTTTATACAGTCACATGATTTTATTATTATCATTATTTAAAGTCACACTGCTTCTTAAAAAAGTTATATATCATTTTATTAACTCTCATAATACTTACCTGAATATTTAGTTCACAAGATATGAGTTAAATCCAATAAAATGCTCTTTAATATTTACTCATACAAATGATAATCATTTATAATGTTAAAAAATTAAAATTTTCAGAATAGTATATATAACATTTGAATATTAGAACCCTGAGATAATTTTTTTAATCAAATTTAGGTCACATCATATTTTAGAATAAACTGCTAGCCAAACATACAAATGTTATAAGATATATTTATTCTCTTAAAATGTATAGTCATATTTTAAAACATAATAAAACCCTGAAATATTAATCTTAATAGAAATAAATATATATCTGAAGGCTGCTGTTTTTAAATAATCATTTATTTATTATAAAGAGTCTTGAAAAGTAACATTCCTAGTTTTGGTTTTAAAAAAGGTTTAAGCATGAGAGAGTTGAAGTGGAAATTGAACTTGAAATTTGACCAGGTCAGATTACCACTACTGTTACTCTATATTCTTACTTACTTATTTATTTTATTACACTAATATATATATATATATATTATAATGTTTTCCGTTTTGCTAGACCTCTACATGCTAATATAAACTGTGCATGAGTTGATCAAGCTATGTCAAAAATGAAGAGTTATATTTCTATTCTAAAAACATAGCTATATTTCCTGATCAACTCGGCCTATTAATTGTTGAGAATTGTGCTATTGACGAAATCAGCTTTTAATTTATTTAATCTGGGCGCCAGAATTCCTAAGAATTCGCTGAAATCGCCATATAACATCTCACAAATAAAAAAAATACTTTTAAGCTAATCGGTATTACATCATACCGTAACGAGAATTATTTTTTTAAGATTATTATTCCTGGGCTTATTCAAACATATTGGCAAAGGTAAATTTTGTTTTAAATCTTATTAAACTAATAATAAATTTAATACTAAAAAAATAATAACTATTATTAATAACGGACAATGAAAAAGATTGATAAAAGTAAAATCTCTTTTATTCTAACAAACGGAAATATTTAACGTTAAATTGTTAATTAAACTGGAGAGAACACACACTAATTCGGATATAAATCAATTAATAAAAAAAACAATTTCACAATTACAGTTCACTTCCAAATTTCTTCTAGAAAGTTCCTAAAATGAATGTCCCTTGCACAAGAAAATTAATGTCTCTATCGGGATTGTTTAAACATATTTTTAAAAATTGTTTGCAAACGTTTAATTTTGTCACAATCGGGAATAATGAATCATAGCTTACCGGTAAGTTTTGTGAATTCATGAAGATTGTAGCTTACTATGCATAGTTTTTTGGGTTAGAATTGAGCTCGGCCTTTGATTATTAGTTGATCTTGTAGTCTGTTCTTAAAGCTAGTCGCAGAGGCTTTTCTAGTATCCATCTTCTTAATGATGTCAGCTAAAGCCCCGGTCTACTCCCGCATGAAGGATTATTTCATCATGAAGTGGTCTTGGATTTAATAATCCAAAACCAGCCAAAGGAAAAACAGAAAAACAAGATGTTCTTCAAACTGATCTCTGCCTTTTATACTCTCTAAAGGCCCAGTTTTCCGACTTCTGCGCATATCTTTTGTTTGTCAAAATATCCGTTGATAATCTTATATATTCTTTACAAAATTTATGTTACAAAGTCTCTATTTTTTTTTCAGCATAATTCTGCCATCTTTAATTAGTTGAAATATTTTTACTTTCTCTTATCTAGATTGGTAATTTGTGTCTTTTGTTCTCGCCAATTCTAACTTTTATTTCTAATTACATAAAAAAAAAAACGAAAGAATGATTTAACTTTCATTGTACGTTATTTTTTTTTAAAAAAAAAATTAGTCAAAAAAAAATCTAAATTTACTTTTATTTTTTAGCTTTTACCAAATGCCAATATATTTGCAACGTATATAAATAAACGTTACAATACCACCAGTGCCAGGAGATGAGAATAAAATAGGGGTTTACACTAATTTTATTCTTAAGTTTTTTAAATTCATATTCGTGTTTTTTTTTTTTGTAGCAGTAGCGTGCTGATATGTCGTGTAGACTCATTCAATAAGCGACGTTCGGCTTTATCGCCCACTTTTAGGTCTAACACGGTGGGAATTGAAAATATTTCATATTCATCTGTGTCCTTTCCGCTTTAATGTAATATTAAAGATTAGAAGCCCAAGTTATAAGAACTAACAAGCATTGCTCATCATTTTGAGTCTTACAGGCTCACGGCAACTTGGTCCACCTTCTCCTTTATTGGGATCCCTGCTAGAAATAGTCTGATGGGCATATAAAGGTGGTCTTATGTTAATATACTGCATACTAGGACTCTGGGCTATGTTTTTTCCCTCTTCAGTAACTGCCTACCCGGTCAAATACTTGTGACTTATGTCTACATCAGCCACGATCATGTTTTATTTTAGACATATCAAAAAAAATATATATACATTTTTTTTCTTTCTGGAAGTCATATTAAAAAAATATTTTTTTTATATTTCAATAATCAGGGTTTAATTAGTTAGTTAGTTTTTATAATTTTTTTTTTTTTAAAATTACTATTTATTTTCTGGCTGTGAGTTTCTCTGGGTCATCGTTGTAACGTTCTTTATCATTACAACTTATCTCAGGTTGTAGTTGTTAAATCGAAGCCCCATGTTGGGTGCCATTATAACGTTTTGTTTTGCTAGACCTCTACACGTTAATATAAACTGCGCATGAGTTGATCAAGCTATGTCAAAAAAGAAGAGTTATATTTCTATTCTAAAAACATAGCTATATTTCCTGATCAACTCGGCCTATTAATTGTTGAGAATTGTGCTATTGACGAAATCAGCTTTTAATTTATTTAATCTGGGCGCCAGAATTTCTAAGAATTCGCTGAAATCGCCATATAACATCTCACAAATAAAAAAATACTTTTAAGCTAATCGGTATTACATCATACCGTAATGAGAATTATTTTTTTAAAATTATTATTCCTGGGCTTATTCAAACATATTGGCAAAGGTAAATTCCGTTTTAAATCTTATTAAACTAATAATAAATTTAATACTAAAAAAATAATAACTATTATTAATAACAGACAATGAAAAAGATTGATAAAAGTAAAATCTCTTTTATTCTAACAAACGGAAATATTTAACGTTAAATTGTTAATTAAACTGGAGAGAACACACACTAATTCGGATATAAATCAATTAATAAAAAAAACAATTTCACAATTACAGTTCACTTCCAAATTTCTTCTAGAAAGTTCCTAAAATGAATGTCCCTTGCACAAGAAAATTAATGTCTCTATCGGGATTGTTTAAACATATTTTTAAAAATTGTTTGCAAACGTTTAATTTTGTCACAATCGGGAATAATGAATCATAGCTTACCGGTAAGTTTTGTGAATTCATGAAGATTGTAGCTTACTATGCATAGTTTTTTGGGTTAGAATTGAGCTCGGCCTTTGATTATTAGTTGATCTTGTAGTCTGTTCCGAAAGCTAGTCGCAGAGGCTTTTCTAGTATCCATCTTCTTAATGATGTCAGCTAAAGCCCCGGTCTACTCCCGCATGAAGGATTATTTCATCGTGAAGTGGTCTTGGATTTAATAATCCAAAACCAGCCAAAGGAAAAACAGAAAAACAAGACGTTCTTCAAACTGATCTCTGCCTTTTATACTCTCTAGAGGCCCAGTTTTCTGACTTCTGCGCATATCTTTTGTTTGTCAAAATATCCATTGATAATCTTATATATTCTTTACAAAATTTATGTTACAAAGTCTCTATTTTTTTTTCAGCATAATTCTGCCATCTTTAATTAGTTGAAATATTTTTACTTTCTCTTATCTAGATTGGTAATTTGTGTCTTTTGTTCTCTCCAATTTTAACTTTTATTTCTAATTACATAAAAAAAACGAAAGAATAATTTAACTTTCATTGTATGTTTTTTTTTTTAAAAAAAAATTAGTCAAAAAAAAATCTAAATTTACTTTTATTTTTTAGCTTTTACCAAATGCCAATATATTTGCAACGTATATAAATAAACGTTACAATATATATATATATATGTACACATACAATAGCTATAAAAATATTGCAAAGATACAGCATAGTGAAAAGTATTTAACATATTTCAACTAGATGCTATTTTTTATTTAAAGATAAATGATTATGATGCTAAAGAAGCTGGTGTAATAATACCTGATCTTCTATCCACAACATTTGTTAATATATGTAATAAAACTGTCACTATCCCTTATTGCCTTCTATATTTTTATATTGTAAATCATCATGAACAAGTACAATTAACATAGTGAATTTAATTTATTGAGATGTATAATGCATGTTAGTTTAAGTTGTCTGGTTCTTATTTTTATATCCCATTGCTTAGTATATGATTATAATGTTGTGCGTCCCTCATTGTGGCATTGATTTGTTCTATATACTCATATTTTTGAGGTTGTTGGATGAGGCCAATCTCTATGTCTGCTATTAATTCCATATCCGTGCATCTTCATGTTCCTCCAACGAATCTAGGGCCCACAGTATACAATATTGCATGCCCCAATAACAACTGCAAATGATCATACTATGGAGAAAACAGAACATCCTTATCTACTCTGTTGGCACAGCACAGATACTCATATAACAGAGCTGTCAATCAACCCTCCATTTATTCAGTTTTTATTCCGCACCAAAACACATGCCAGCATGAGTGTGTACCAGACAACCCCACAACCATATGCAGAGAGAGGCATGATCTCAAAAGAAAAATTAAGGAAGCCTTCTTCATCTCCAGAGACAAAGATACCATCAATAGGAAAGACACATACTATGCTTTATCAAAAAAATGGAATGTCTAGCATAATCAACACAAATTTGCATTTCATTAACCTCATTCACAGTTAAGCTAGACCCTTCAAAAGCACTTAGCAGATTCATTTTTATTTATATATTTATCAACAATTTACAGCTTGGAGAACAATTGCACTACATGCACAAATGGACTAGTATATACATATTCCCACAAAGTAAAAAAAAATCATTTACCTAATTGGTCATATATGTATATATATTTTTTCAAGTTTTTCCTTATCTCAGTGAATTTTTCACCTTAACTGAATCATAATGCAAACATCCATCAGACCAGAAGTCAAACCAACCTCTCTCCTCCTGAATGCATTTTTGAAACATTCAATTCACCTGTTTGTTCATGTGAGGAAGATTTACAGAACTTATATTGCAATTTTACCTTCATGTATGCATTTTTGTAGATATACTTTAACATTTCAAATATTTATTCCATCACAAATGCATCAGATCTTATTGCTTGTATATTGATCGTGTCATATTATATATGCCCATCTCCTCACCCCAGTAACCATATCTAAAATTATGTGCTTCTAATTCACCCAAAATACTGAACTCTACTCTTCAGCATGGGACTATAATCTACATAGGCTAAATTCACTTATATCTGACCTCCTAAACCAGCCATCTGCTGACATCCAAAAACTCATCTTAGCAAAGCACTTCTCTTCAACCATGAAATGAATAAGACTCCATAAATTGTTTCATTCATTCCAAAAATACATACACATTTACCCACATCAGTATAGATTGAATGTAAAATCTTCATATGAACTGTTCTATAGATATATCAGTAAGCCAGTGAGTGATAAGATAAGGGTGTGTGTTTTTATATTCGATTTCATTGATATGTAAGTTTATATTACTTTATTGATTTTATTCTCTTATAGATGTGTTATATATTATGATAATCATTTGAGTATCTTTATCTAAACTCTTTAATTTCTTTGACAGTTGATAAGTAAGTCTAATAAAGTGCAATAGTTTTTTAGAATTTATTTTTTTCTATTAACCAAAAAGTTATTTAAAAAAAATTCTACAGCAAGATTCTTTCCCCTCTCAGAAAAAAAAAAAAAAATAGAATTCTCATAAGTTATTAAAAAGAAAATCTGGATTATTTTTTTAAATGTATGTTCAATTAATAAGTCTTATAACTTGACATAATTAATTCTTACTTGACATACATAGATGTGTGTATAATGAATTTTCTATAAGTATTAACTGTTTAACTTATTGGCAGTTTATATCATGTGTGGCTGAAAAAAAATTGGCTTGTGTGGGTGCATGCATATAAATGATCCCTTTATAAATACCTTGCAGAGGTTTATTTATACATTTGGTCCTGTTATTTATTTTTATGCTTACCACTAGATAGATATATATGGATTTTGATTCAGCATTGGGTTCAGTAAAGTTTCTGCTCACGCTCATTTAACTTTTTTTTATTGGTTTTTAACCTGTGTTTATTTAACATGTGAAATTAGAAGTCATTTTGATGCATACTTCTGAGGTTTTTTTATTATATTTTGTTAATTAATATGGATTAGTTAAAGACCTCATTATTCTTGCTCATTGTATGTTTTTTGGCATGACCTGAGTCTTGCACTACATGAATTTTTTTTAGTAAAATCAGCATGTGCAATCTTGTCTAATAATAAAGTTTGCCAATGTTTAATTAATAATTAATGTTATTGCAAAGATATGTACATTCATGTCAAATGTGAAGTATATGTAAGTTTTGTTATAGTAACACTCAATTATTATTAATAAATAGTGCTATCACACTTATAACGTAAAGATGTATAATTAATATCAATTAGTCAATTAAAATGGCTGAGCACTTTTGAGAAACTGTACTTCTTATAATCATAGCCTGTTCTGACTCATTTGTTGAAATCATTCTATCAGTATAATATGCAAACTCTATGCAAATGAGTCAATTAGACCATCTTTTTGATATAGCAAAACATGGTTCTTTACGATTAATTGCGAAGGATTAATCTGCAAAATTGGTTTGTACTGAAAGGTATGATGTTAAGTGTAAGGTAAAGGAGGCTTACTTTATAGCAGAGGAGTCTTTCACAATTAATTGTAAAGAAGCATGTTTTGCTATATCAAAAAGATGGTCTAATTGACTCATTTGCATAAAGTTTGCATATTATACTGATAGAATGATTTCAATGAATGAGTCAGAACTGGCTATGATTATAAGTACAGTTTCTCGAAAGCACTCAGCCATTTTAATTGACTAATTGATATTAATTATACAGCTTTACATTATAAGTGTGATAGCACTATTTAATATTATCATAATTTGGACAAGTGTAAAGTCATAAATCTACAAGTTATTATTTATTATTAATAAAATAAAAATTAATTTAAGGGAAGAATAAAAGGGAGTATAAAAACAATCAACTGTCAAACACATTAGCTATTTTAAAAAGGGTTCTACTCAATTTTAATATATGATAGACTAACTATAGTTCAAAATGATCCAATAATGTAATCTTTCTATTTTATAGTTTTTCATTATTAATAAACATTGTGGTTAATTGTTAGGTTTGTCTGGAATTGGTTTATTGTTGTCTTCCCTACCAATTGCTTATTTTAACAAGAATCTCTTTTCTTCATGATCTAGTGGCAATAATTGATCTATATATGATGAAACAGCTAGAGAATGCACTTATAATGAATATCCATATGATTAAATGCATAAATATTCTAGGCTAGAGGTCTAGTGGTGCTATGTTGATGGATATTAGGTGCAGGCTGTCTTGTGTAATATATATATATATATATATATATATATATATATATATATATATATATATACAATATATATATATATATATATATTGTGACCATCTGAATGGGCACAAGGGTTTTAGATACTTTGTATCTGCATTAAATAGTTATATTATACAAAAAAAAAATAGCCTTGGAATTTAATTTTTTTTTTTGCTGGAGATTGTTTAAAACTTAGGTATGGGTTGCTTATGCAGTTTATTGACCACTTTATAAGTATTTATTAGTATTATTGTAGTTAATGAGGTATTTAATGTAAGAAAGGGGGGTTGTTTATTAATGGAATTGATACATCTTGTCAGAAAAATGCAAAGTTATCCTGCGTTAGTATAATATTATTTGAATGGTTTCATAATCCTTTATTCATTAATTCTTATCCTTTTGTCAACAGTTAATAGCAGTTTCAATTATATTTAGTTAAGATAGTTTAGTATTTAGGTTGTAGTGCATGTGTATGCATGTATGACTATGCATTATGTTTTATTTCATTTTCATCTTTAATAACAGCAAACAATAGTATATTCACAATAAAAACATTTAAATAAGAGTAATTATCTTAAATAATTTAACAAATATATATTTCTTTCCAATGATTAATAGATAGTTAGATCAATGAATTATTTTACAAATTGAATAAATTATTAATCATTTTTATTTGATAATTAATTAATATTCATTTTTCTTTCAAGTTTGTAAAAGCTATTTATTTTATTATTTGTATTTTTTTTTTGGTCTTCATTTAGTTTTAAAAAATCAAAATGATTTTTTTTTTTGAAAAGATTTGTTTTTGCATATGTAATTAGTTAGTTAGCAAGATGCGTGGGAATAACCTTGGAAAAAAGGCAAATGAACTTTGCTAAAGAGAGTTTTGTTGAACAAAGATCTCCAGTAGAAAATTGGCTCTTTATAATGTAATTGTAGACAGTAAACAATGGTTCATGTATTGTAAAAATTAAAGCCAGTTACTGAAGACAAATTGACTTTGAAAAGATTTTAGAGTAAAACTTCCAAAGGAGCTTAAGAACTTTATTATGGAAAAATTAATTAAAAAAATGCAGTTCTAAGGTTTTAAAAAAAGGTACGTTGGTTTGATTAACTCTCTTCGATTTAAACATTTCTGAATTAATCCCTTTATAACTATTACTCTTTTAAAAATGTATGTTAATAATGTGCAGTCTACATTATTTCACTTAATTGCCATTTTAAATAAGAATGGTTTACATAAATATTATTGTTGCATCATTAAGCAACGGTTTTTTTTTTTGATATATGGAAAATGCATGCAGAACTATACCACGGAATATATTCTAATTTTTCACTATTTTTCCTGTTGTGTTTTTGTGAAGATTATACATAGACCTAATGATATGTCTATTTTGATAGATCATATTATGTTTAAGTTCATCGTAAGGAGATAACAGTATTCATTTATTTGATATTTCTGGAACTAATGCGCATTTTTAAATTAAGGAAATAAAATGTAAGCTACTTCTGTTTAAATTGAATAGAAGAACAGAAATGCTGGTAATTTTTGGTTCTCTTCAATAAGGACAGAATATAAAACAAAGCATTATTAATTATGGAATTACTAAGGACAATTTAAAGTGTTAGATGCTATTCAGAAAAATACTAAGGATAATTGCGTATTTAAGCCAGAACTACAACAGAGAATGTCTTATATATTTTCAGTATAATAAAGGAGAAATTCACTGCTTGTGTATGATTTGGTACCTCGAATGGATATGCTATGAACACTGAAAGGTGCTGGGCATATTTAAGTTATGCTTATATTTTTTTAAAGTTATACTGAAGAAGTGGATTTTAGTTTAAATTCAGTTTGGAATGTGTCCCATATTGTTTTGTAAACCATGGAACCGAGCTTTGCAAATGAACTTTTATTTTAAATTACAATACTAGTAACCTTTGTTTCTTTATTTTTTTTATTGCTTGTCATAATTAATATTTATGATAGGTAGATAGGTTTTATTTATTATTATGTTCATTTATAATCTGTGTTATTTTGATTTTCAAGACCGTCTCCAGAGCTTACTCAAATGAGGAGTACTAAAAAATTGATTGTGTTCAAATAGGTCTTATTGTTTCCTTATGAGGATGAAAAAAATATTTTTTTTAATATATTATTAGAGAGGTTTTACATTTATTTTTGTATACTTTATTATCTCAAAGTGAAAATTTTGTTCTTTTTTTTTTTTTTTTAAATCAACGAACGTATAACAGAAATAGTTTGTTAGATATGAAAGAAAGTTTGTTCCTAATAATTAGAACCATTAAATTTTAAAAAAGTAACCTAAAGTTTATTAAATTAAAAGTTATGCCTTAATGCAATATTTAATTATTGTATTACCTGCTTAGGGTGTAATTTAGAGTTAATATTATATATACTTTTTTATTCGCGGGTGTGTGTTTGTTTTGCACAATTATGATATTTGTTTGATAAAATTCAGTTTGTGTATATTTTATGCATAAATTTCGTACATTGTCGTATTCTACTGAGTTGAATGGATTGATATATTATCTGTATGTATTTATCTGCCAGCGTGTATTTATAATGTTCGATATTTAGAGAAGCTATGAGAATAGAAAAAAATCTTTGCGTTATAATGTCTGTAGGAATAAAAGATCTTGCTTATTCAGTATATGTTAATAATTTTCCTTGAGTAGAGCCTCGTTTATTTTATATGCATATGATTAATGATATTTTTGTGAAGTGATGTTCTTAGGCCCTAATGATGAGGAATTAAATCCCCACCAGTAGTGTATTTAGAAGTAGAGGAGTTATTGTTGAAATATGATTAAATCATGATTAGGAAGTTATGTGACGTTTTTCTTGGATTCTTGGTAATGAATTATTGTAGAAGTGTTCGGTAAGAGTTATCTGCTCCTCATGTAGATTCCCTTTATAACATATAGTATGTAAAATCATAAAAATATAGCTTTGTGTTAATTAATATGTGGCTAGATAAATTGTTAGATTAACTCTTGATGTAGTATTAGTGTCATATTTTTATTGATGAATTACGATATTGTTCGAAATAAAATAATTGTATGATATTTTCTTAATGAATGGAGAGTTTATAGAAAAGATTGTTTTACATTATTGCTGCTTGAATGTGCACATACACACGTAATATAAATAATATCGCATATATAAAGTATAGAATTATTGAAATTAAAATGAGAAATAAATGCTTTTGAAATATACTACATTCATTTAATAGAAGTATAAAGTATTAAGATTAAAATGGGAAATAAATATTTTAAAATACAGTGTATTTATTTAAATAATGTTACAAATCATCAGAATAAACATGATTTTGTGCCATAAATGAAAGGTATACATAACTGAAAGTGATTATTAGTCAATTAGAGAAAGTTGCTTTGCTGAAAGCCAAATATAAGTAATTTGATTTATTTGGTTAATCAAGAGTAATATCCTCTCAAAAGTATTTTTTTGTGCTAATAATATAGCATGTTATTTATTTATTGTCATATAGATGAAACATGTAGACAAAGCCTGTGTTCGAAGTCAGGATATTTAAACTTTGTTATTAATTTGCTTTGATAGTAGGGATAATCCCAAACTGATGCTAAAAATAAAAAAAAATTTATTTGATAATCTAAATATATGTAAAACAAATAGTCCATTTGTAAATATTATGTTAAACCAAGTTTATTTGTTATAATAAATGATTTGTTTAGTTATTTAAAATCTTAAGAATTGTGTCTTGAGTTATTCTTGTGTACATTCGTATTTCCATTTCCACAACTCCACATTTCATAAATCTATTATAAAACAGATATATTATTTTAGAGTTATAATATTAAATTTGCTAGTGTCTGACAATATTGTATTTCTTAATCCAAACATTATAAAGAGTATTTGCCACTTGATAAACATATTAAAAAGGTTGCCAGGTCAGTATATTTGTGAGATGATGATATGAGATTAAAATACCCTATCTCTGTCATTGTCTTATTATTGAAACACAGTAAAATATTTAGTCAATTTGTTTCATTATATTTTATCATACTTTATAATTATAACTTATGGGCCAATGTAGTGTATTTAATTCAATTGTGTTTGTTAAATTCCCTGAGATCTTATTGTTTATTTCTTGATTGGCATTAAAGCAGATGTTTAGATTATAATATGCCAAGTCATAGAATTGTTAAGAGTATAATTATAGCAAGCTGATATATGTTATACTTGGATGAAGGAAGAAATTAAGTTTAAAATATATTTTTAATAGACTGTTCTAAGTAAACATTATGATTCTTTATCATACAATTAATTAACAAAGGAATTTACATTATATTGAATATTTTATAATATTTCTTCTTTTATTCATTTATTATCATATATCTTATGAACTGCCTATAGCCTCCCACTGAGCTGAGCTGAACATAAACTCAAATATAGAGTCTCAGTAATAATTTTATTATATCTTTTGTTATATTGTTCTATTCATTAATAGAACTGGTGCCTGGGCATTTCGCTCATGTAATGTATATGAGCGGTGTTGGGAGTGTAGTTTATAATATATATATATATAGATGTGTGTCATATTATAACTATTTGTGGGATATTCCGTGTAGTGAAAAAGCTAAATGCTGATGTTTCAGTACAATATCAATGCTCTGAGGAAGATACTTGATATTGTACTGAAACATCAGCATTTAGCTTTTTCACTACATGGAATATCCCACAAATAGTTATAATAATATGACATCATTTATCCATGAAAATATTAGAATTAACATATATATTGTGACAGTCAGATGATGTATGTTGGTTTAACCCAGTTCAAATACTAAGTGAAAGTACCTCGAGGCCACCCATACGCGAGATATTAAATCAAGAATACAATGACCTCTGCCCTATTCGCCTATTCTCGAGGCTAATTACGAACCAACAACATTATCTGAGCCATACATAAATTATTTTTCAACCGGCCAAGCTTAGCCTCAGCGGTAGAGACATAGACGGGAACACCTACGGAGCTAAATAGTTAAATGTGCAAAAAATAAATAGAAAAATGTGTTTTGCATGCCTGGATCATTGGAAAAGTAAAATAAAGCATTATAATAAAATTAGGAAACTCAAGATTTTTATAGTTAAATAATATGTTTAATTAATGACTTTAAAATATTAAGAATGTTTTTAATGACATCTGCTATTCCCCTGAATTAATGAAAACTAATTAGACAATGAAAACAGATTAAATGATATATGTATTTTTGTGGTCTAAGTCTTTTCTTCCCAATTTTAATAAAATTGTCAACTCGAATCTCCTCGATAAAGTACAATAATAAAAATCTTTCGTAAGCATTTTCTAATTGTTTTGCACTAAAAACAGACAGTTTAAAAATTATTTAAAATGTATATAGCTAAATCAGATATACGTAATAAGCTACTGGCAGACAAAAGAGGCATTATCAAGGAGATCAAGTTGGCAAACAAAGGAAACTTGCTCGTATGGAATTTAGAAACATAAATAAAATTGGAAAGAGATTTTAAATGAAAAAAAAAAACAACTTTTAAACTTAACCGCAATGGAATACAAAATATTTACACATGTTAGTAATGAAGAATAGCGAAGGAAAAAAAAAGGTTACATATAGATAGATGATCACACATATATATATTTAAGACTAGTCTAATAAAAATGGTTACATTACAAATATCATTAAATAAAACAATTCATAATATAATTCAATTAAGAAAGGTATGAACAAAAGGGTAGAAAGTAAATAGTTCAATGGAGTAGAGATATGATTAACATCCTGGTTCCTTGGTCATGTTTTCTATGGCGTTCGTGGTTTGATCTGACCATCGATAGGTATTTGCCCAGACAAGAAAAGTGGAAATAACTAGCATGCTTTTATGAAAAGTCCTAAAGACACAGCACAGAGTTCAGATGACTATTGAGTGGATACTAAGGCATTTTGATGGTATTTAGGAACCTCAGCGATAGGCAAAGCTATTTATTTGCCTAGCCAAGCATAGTAGAATCCATCAAATTCATATGACTTTTAGCTTGAGCATGTTCAAAATTCTCCATGATTTTGAAGATGACAGTTGTCTAACTTTTTGGAATCAAATCTCCACAAGCAAAATCTGAAAGAGTTCTTCAAAGAGAAATCTGAATGCCAGCAAGAAAACTCTGAATAACCAAGTCTTTTGTTCTCACTTTTATTTATACCCTCTTTGTCATCTACTTTCTATTGTTTGTATAATCTTAGACCTTGATAAGCCCATCCACATGCTCCTTTGTGTCAAGGTAACATTTTCTAAAAATAACTTTTAATTTTTTATTCTAAATTTCTTTCTTTAAAGTTTGAATTTTATTAATTAAAAAAGAAAGAGAAGGCCATCTTTAATTTGATTTGAATGGGCTCACTAATTAAAACATACATTCATTTAGAAAATGTTGGTGGGCTTATCTCAAAATGAAATCATACGCCATATTTTAACAAGATTTTAACAAAAAAATTATTATTTTTTTTAACAAAATAGGCATTTTATTTCAGCAGAATTTTGCATTAACTCATATATATATATATACACTTAATGTATATATATGTTTGACTAATATGTTTTACAAGCAATTTTTATTACCAGAAATCTAATCTTGGAATGGAATTTATTTAAAATGAAATAGTTAAATGCAAATACAAATTATATAAATATAATTAATTTTAGCTTTAATGCAAAACCTTGCTGATATTGGACTATAAACTTAATTCAGATCTGTGAAGCATGGATCGGACTTCAGATCCATTGCTTCATTTTCCAATATTTAGTGAGCAAAAAAAAATGTTAAAAAAATGCTGTTGCTTCAGGTCAGAGGTAAAAATTTTGTGCCAGATGTGTTCAAGCCTACTTTTTATTTGCTGTAATATTTAATTTGTCACTGACTAACAGTCTTTCTTTCTTTTACTATATAACTAACGGTTTATCCATAATTCAATCTCCTGTATCTTAAATCGAATCCGTGTTGTTTTTAGTCTAACAAGTTATATTTATCTTTTTACTTTCTAAATTTTCCGGAGTCTGGTGGTACATAAGGTTTTAAGTTTCTGTTTCTAATATTATACTCTCTTTTTAGGCCAAGATTATTTTTCCAAAACAAAACACTTACTCCACACTTCTTTTTTAATGTGTGAGGGCCTTTATATATTGGGAAAATTTTTTTAACTTTCCTCCACACCTTACTACTTGGCCTAAGGTCTCTTAGCCATGCTTGGTTTCCTTTCCTGCATTTATATTGCCGGTTTCGATTCTTGCGATGCCGAACTGTACATCTTAAATTTTTCCCTTGCCTTCTTTTCTTGCTCAGTCATGTTCTGGACTTGGAGACAGATTTTCAAGCTATCGGTGTCTAGGGTTCCCACCTGGTTCTTCTCTAAAACATTTTATGTTGCTAATCTTTGCCACAGGAGTTATAGTATTGATTATTGTCACAGTAAAGATTTCACTGCCTTGTTGCGCCTGGATTTGGTTCAACAGCTGTTGATCATCTGTTTTTTACTATCCTCATTCATTTGTTCAGAGAAGTCTAACTGGTAAATGGCTTCACCTGTTTCATAATCACTCGAGGATTTCATATCAGTGTAGGATTTCATATCAGTGTCATCTTGTTTTTGAGTATCATCTTCTGGTGATGCTTCTGTCACAATACTCTGTTCTTGATGGAGTTCCATATGTGCCTCCAAATGATTCAATCTTTGTGATGTAATATTCATGAATTCTTGGAACATGTTCATCATAATTTCATTTTCGTCTCTCATTTCTTTGATGAGATCTTCCAAATTGTATTTTTGGTCACTATGAGTACATATTGACATATAAACTTTGCCTCTCTTCTGTTCATTCATTTTTGCCTAATATTGGCTGTTTTGTTATATAACAATCCCACTTTATTTGAAAATGTATTTTAGTCTTTTATAAACTAGATAACTATATTATATCACGTGTATCTAGGAGCTATATCCTTCTGTATATCAAAAAAAAAATTTACTTTTTTCTAAAATAAGTCAGTATTCTAAGTTCCAACTATCTGTTTTATTTATATGTTTTCAGAAATTAACTTTGCCTACCTCACGAGGTCCTATCTTAAACCTATGCCTATATGTATCTGTTTGTACAAAAAAATATATAAAATCTTGCCATGTCTGTTTTTAATATTTATACTACATACTATTCTCCTCACTTTATTTATTTCTATATTTTATTTAAATGTCACTGCTATGTTAATACAATTAAAATAACCCACTTACAGCTTGACCTGGCTTTCTCTGACACCTGAAACAACTAAAAAATGAATTTACATTAATATACAAGTATATATATATATATATATCAAGGAATATGTGAGCAAAAATATACATAAGTCATGTTTAAAAATTATTTTGGCTTATTACACATACATTTTTATTTTGATCATCTACCTCCTATGGTTTGTTTTATTTGTAATCCGATATGAGAAATTGCACTTGCCGACAAATTTATTTGATAAGGGCGCCAGTCGACAAGACAATGACCATATCAAATATACATATTAATGGATAATGATCCAAGCACACATTGATAAGGATTATAAAGTTTAATGCGATTAAAATTCATTTTGAGTTTCACTTCATTTTTTAAAAAATCTCTGCATGAATAAGTAAATGCTATTTTAAATGACAATATTAATTAAATCTAAGATGTATAACAACTAAGTATGGTAATTTGTCTGACCTGGGTTCGAAACCAGTTACCATTTTGGTCATGACACAAAAAAAAATCAATTTAACAGCCTAAAGTACGATTAACAAAACAAAAAATACACAAAATAAAAATTAAAAATAAAATCCCATGATAACCGCCACTCCGAATTATGAACCTGGGATCGAAACCAACTACCATTTTGGTCACAACCCGAAATAGATTAACAATTATCAAGCAATTTTACAGAATCATGCATTGAGATCAAAAACTGTTTTAAAAAACATTTATATAAAAACGGGTTTTACCGAACTATAACGAAATGTATACCATATACATCCATATATATGAATATGTACAACATTAAATAAGCATATATATGACTACATATAAATATACACTCAGATATACCTATACAAACATTTTTTTTATTATCATGTACATGATTTTATTAGAAAGATGTCATATTGCAGACCACATACTCCTATTATTTCAGACTAGTAAATGCTGGTCGCAAATAAAACATGGAAACAATAGTTGCAGACGTAGACCTATTATTTCAGGCTACTCAGTAATTGAGAACTCTATAGTGTAAGGGGTTTTCACCTAAACGGTTACTAAAAGGGTCTTCACCATAAAAAAGAAGGGCTTCACCTAACGGTTACTTCAAAGGGTCTTCACCTAACGGTTACTCAATAAATGATTCAATAGCATAATCCGAACTGAGAAAAAAAATCTTAACTAAAGGGTGGCTGACATATAAGTTATACAGAAAATATATCATACATATATATATATTAAAACGAACATACGCATTTACTTTTTATAAAGTTGAAAATTAAGTTTGCTATTATTGAAGCGCAACTTATTTTTATATATTATTTGCTCGGAAACATAACTACTAAATATTTAAAAGTGAAAAATTTTTTTTGCATGATTATAGTTATTGATTTACAGAAACAAATGCAGAGAAAGTGAAAAAATATTTGCTGACACCGTACGTTGACACGTGTTAATTTGAACTTATCAAACTTTCGATCTTAGAAAAAATTTCTATTAATGGAAAAATGTTATCTCTTAGATCTTTACAAAAAATTTATACAAACGGAAAAAATTCTATTATCTATTTGTACTTTTTACTAAAATATTAACACACCGATAATTTGAACTTATCAAACTTTCGATCTTAGAAAAAATTTCTATTAACGGAAAAATGTTATCTCTTAGATCTTTACAAAAAAATTATACAAACGGAAAAAATTCTATTATCTATTTGTACTTTTTACTAAAATATTAACACACCGAATATACTATATTTTGAAAAAAAAACATTATACTAAAACTTCTCATTTTTAAGCAAAACTAAATAACAAAGTACGAACGCTATTTTAAGGGACGGTGGGTGGGTATTTATTTGACACTTCTGCCTAATCGAAGCTATATACTTTATATGACAAAAAACACAATATGGCGACTGGCCATGACATAACTCTAATTAGGAAAAAAAACTTTTTGCTATAACTCTGTATTTAATCTCATATATTCACACAAAGAAAAACTAACGGAGCTGTTAACTTTTCTAAATGTAAAACATTCATTTTAGCAATTGAAAACTCGGGAAAAAATTTTTTTTACCTTATACACATTTAACTTTTTTAATTAATTCAACAAAAATGACATTTGCTCACATTAGGAAACAAAACTCGGAAAAAATGATACATATATTTTTATATAAATATATTAAACAAAGCAAACTTCTCAGGGTACTACATTTTTAATTTAAAAAATGACAGTCGTCCCATGGCGACAAACTCGAAGCAAAAATTTTTACGTATAACTAACAATTATTTCGTGTTATTTAAAAAAAAAACATTATATATATATGTGTACAAATCCGAGGAAAAAAAAATTCTACATATATATTATTCATTAATTTAAAACAGAAGAAAGAAAAAACATTATACACACATACAAATGTTATACAGGGCATTGCAGGGTATGGAAAATTTACAATAGCAACACGATGGTCGCCCGAATGTAGAAAAAAAAATCTTACACGTCTACCTATATTTTCAAATACCCTATTCCTATTCTTTCAAAAAAAAAATGAAATTTGGCCCATGTTGGTCGACAGAATGCGGAAAAAAATTTTTACTGTGACAGTCAAATGATGTATGTTGGTTTAATCCAGTTCGAATACTAAGAGAAAGTACCGCAAGGCCATCCATACGCGAGATATTAAATCAAGAATACTATGACCTCTGCCCTATTCGCCTATTCTCGAGGCTAATTACGAACCAACATTATTTGAGCCATACATTAATTATTTTTCAAACGGCCAAGCTTAGCCTCAGTGATAGAGACATGGACGGGAACACCTACGGAGCTAAATAGTTAAATGTGCGTAAAAGTACTATGAAAAATGTATTTTGTGTTCCTGGATCATTGGAAAAGTAAAATAAAGCATTATAATAAAATTAGGAAACTCAAGCTTTTTATAGTTAAATAATATGTGTAATTAATGACTTTAAAATATTAATAATGTTTTTAATGACCTCTGCTATTCCCCTGAATTAATGAAAACTAATTAGACAATGAAAATAGATTAAACGATATAATATTTTTGCGGTCTAAGTCTTTTCTTCCCAATTTTAATAAAATTGTCAACTCGAATCTCCTCGATAAAGTACAATAGTAAAAATCTTTTGCAAGCATTTTCTAATTGCTTTGCGCTAAAAACAGACAGTTTAAAATTTATTTAAAACGTATATAGCTAAATCAGATATACGTAATAAGCTACTGGCAGACAAAAGAGGCATTATCGAGGAGATCAAGTTGGCAAACAAAGGAAACTTACTCGTATGGAATTTAGAAACATAAATAAAATTGGAAAGAGATTTTAAATGAAAAAAATTAACTTTTAAACTTAACCGCAATGGAATACAAAATATTTACACATGTTAGTAATGAAGAATAGCAAAGGAAAAAAAAAAGGTTAAATATAGATGGATGATCACACATATATATATTTAAGACTAGTCTAATAAAAATGGTTACATTACAAATATTAAATAAAACAATTCATAATATAATTCAATTAAGAAAGGTATGAACAAAAGGGTAAAAAGTAAATAGTTCAATGGAGGAGAGTTATGATTATCATCGTGGTTCCTTGCTGGGGTTTCCTACAGCGTTCGTGGCTTGATCCGACCATCGATAGGTATTTGCTTGGACAAGGAAAGTGGAAATAAGTAGCATGCTTTTATGAAAAGTCCTACAGACACGGCACAGAGTTCAGATGACTATTGAGTGGATACTAAGGCATTTTGATGGTATTTAGGAACCTCGGCGATAGGCAAAGCTATTTATTTGCCTAGCCAAGCATAGTAGAATCCATCAAATTGATATGACTTTTAGCTTGAGCATGTTCAAACTTCTCCATGATTTTGAAGATGACAGTTGTCTAACTTTTTGGAATCAAATCTCCACAAGCAAAATCTGAAAGAGTTCTCCAAAGAGAAATCTGAATGCCAGCAAGAAAACTCTGAATAACCAAGTCTTTTGTTCTCACTTTTATTTATACCCTCTTTGTCAGCTACTTTCTATTGTTTGTATGATCTTAGATCTTGATAAGCCCACCCACATGCTCCTTTGTTTCAAGGTAACATTTTCTAAAAATAACTTACTTTTTTATTCTAAATTTCTTTCTTTAAAGTTTGAATTTTATTAATTAAAAAAGAAAGAGAAGGCCATCTTTAATTTGGCTTGAATAGGCTCACTAATTAAAACATACATTCCTTTAGAAAATGTTGGTGGGCTTATCTCAAAATGAAATCATACGCCATATTTTAACAAGATTTTAACAAAAAAATATATTATTTCTTTTATCAAAATAAGCATTTTATTTCAGCAGAATTTTGCATTAACTCATATATATACGCTTAATGTATATATATGTTTGACTAATAGGTTTGACAAGCAATTTTTATTAACAGAAATCTAATCTTAGAATGGAATTTATTTAAAATGAAATAGTTAAATGCAAATACAAATTATATAAACATAATTAATTTTAGCTTTAATGCAAAACCCTGCTGATATTGGACTATAAACTTAATTCAGGTCTATAATACTAACTAAGTTTATAGAAGGCTGTGAAACATGATCGGACTTCAGATCCATTGCTTCAATATATATATATATATATATATATATATATATATATATATATATATATTGTATTCTTCATGTGTTGAAGTGGGTAGAGGGCTCCCAGATTCCTAAGCCACTTTTTTAAAATTACTTTATATGTACTTGTTATTTGCAAATGAGAATAAGGTTCTGTCAAAAGTATTTTGTCAAGAGTTGTTAGCCGAGAGGTCATCACAGTCACCTTGCAAGCAAGTAATTGATTTCAGACAGTTGTGGGTTCATGTCCCGGCCGATGCTATGACATATGGAAAAAAAATCTTTTAATTTTAAAGGTTCTTACTTTTTTTTGAGAGTTTATATATGGCTGTTTGATTTCTGGTGTTTTGTAAGCATTTACTTGAGACCAAGCAAATAAAGAAAGTAAAATCGATAACGACAGATTAACCTGAAATATAAAAATAAAATACATTAACTAAATTGCTTGTCAAGTCACATAATAGGTGGACATTTTACTCATTATATATAAATATATAATATTTAAATAAATGTATATTGTCTATACTCAACTTAATGTAATTATAGCTCACTATATCTATTCAATCCATCTTATACAACCAATATACATGACCACATACTGAGCCTTGATTGTATGCATGTGTGGGAGATTGTGATCCTGACCAACTGATGAGTGCTAGTTCAGCACGAATATGTATATTTGAGATCATTTATCTTTTTCACATGTATGTAGTCATGGGTCTTGGTTTATAAGATGGATTAGATAGATATAGAGAGCTTGAAAATCTGAGTTCAAGTCCCTTATATATATAATTATAATTGAAATAATATTTTTAACGGTTTACAAACAATTACAAACAATCTTTAAATCTGCAGAAGTACTTTCGGTTACTTTCTAACCTGCCTCAACTGCCATAAAATTCAAAAACTAAAAGCGGAAGCAAACGTCATCAATTCAAATTCCACGAATCTCATATTTTAATGTTAGAAGCTTGTTGATTTATTAAAATACGAGATTCTTGGAATTTGAATTGATGACGTTTGCTTCCGCTTTTAGTTTTTGAATTTTATGGCAGTTGAGGCAGGTTAGAAAGTAACCGAAAGTACTTCTGTGGATTTAAAGATTGTTTGTAAACCGTTAAAAATATTACTTCAATTATAATTACAATATTGTTTTTAATTAACGGATATTTTATTTATTTTATTTATATATATATTAATATAAAAGTATAAAGAAATATTATAGACAACTATATTTGAATTAACAAATAATAAATTTATTTACATCAAATCGATTTTCGTTCAAAATGAACCTTCTCAATATGTTAGAATAAATCAAAAAGTCATGCGATTTATATTAACTTAGTATACACTTATTGTTCAAATTAAATCTTAAAAATTATTAAAATTGTCAATGTTTAATTGACGACTTACAACTCAAATTCACGAATTCTTGGAGCAAAATTAAAAAACAGTATCCTTTAACTTTAATAATAAAGGTTTCATAAAAATTATGACAAATCAAGAGCACAGTTTATAAAATTTACTATCAACAATCAGAAGACACTGATCAGACTAAATGTCTGTAGAGTTGAAAGAAATCAGATGGTATATCTTCAATATAGCAGTTTTCTTAATTTTGTTTATAAAAATCTTTAAATATATATATATATTCTAACCTATTAAAGTGGGTTAATTCCATTTCTAACCTAGTAAAGTGATGTCAACAATCCAACTACCGAACGAAACATCAAACTAATCATAGTGAAAGTTCTATAGTTGGGTATTTGTTTCTAATCTATAAACTGATGCATCTACAGTTGGGTGTTTAACTCTAACCTAATAAAGTTATTCTAATCACAATCACAAAATCATATTGTTCTAATTATTATAAAATAAATCTCAATAAATATTACTTTAAGACTCTTATAAAAAAAAATTATAAATCTGTAATAATACAACATGGGCTATGCTCACTGGTTGGTTAGTTATAAGGGGGATAGCCACAGAGATATGCAGTTAAGATGAAGCAAGAAATAAATAATAGTAAAATAAATTATTTAAATAGCTTGGGAAGAAAAGAAAACTCCAGTCATTCTCTAATTAATAATTTAGAACAAAATAGATCTCTACCTTAATCAAAAACACATTCTTTGAGCTATAAATGCTTGCATTTAAAGTAATAGTGATATGTGATCACTAATTCTTGCAACTTTTCCCCCTCATATCTCAAAAAATGTTATATCAATAATTTGACAATATGATCTGAAATGAACTCTATTCTTTCAGAGTAAAATAAAAAAGTACTTTTCTTATGGTACAATTGAAAATAAAGCTCTTTTATGCCACAACAGTATTATAATAATAATAATAAATAGCTTTTCAATATGAAATAACATGATGTTCTCAGGGTTCCTTTGTTTATCTTGGGAAAAATACTCTATAGTATTGGGTTGTCACACATGACTGATATTCTGATAGGTTCCAGGACACATTCATCTCACTTAATAGCTATTGTGTCTTAGCATATAATAATAACTACTATAATTACTTAAAGGAGTGATAAATATGATCAATAATGAAATAAATAATTGCATAAAATTTAGAATAATTCAGTCTTTTACCCAGGATATCAACCAGAATAAAAGAAAGACAAGGGTACCTTTTGTATCCTTCCATCATCTGTGACAACACAATAATATAATTAAATCTAATTATTTTAACGATTGGCTAGCAGACAGAATTAAAAACTAGAAATAAGATTCCTTTCACTATCAAGTAAATGTTTAAACTGAAATTTGCAATTCTCATAAAATAATTATCATCAAAATGAAATGTTGGGATCTGCATAAATTTGTTTATCTGGTGCATTAAGATTTCTGAAATTTAAACAATTGAGGACTCAAAGGAAACACTTTGCAAATATTTTACAAACACATAACCATAATCAGCACATGGTTTGCATCAAGGAAATAAATCACCACAAAGTTAACTAATATATTAGAAGTTTATTAACAACACAGAACAAGATCAATAAAATAACAAAATATATGACACATATTTTGGCTATAGCTGTTCTTTACTAGAACATAAGAACACAATATTTTCTCATACACTCAGAATTAAACTATCAATTTAAGGAAAGCAGCTGAAATGTACAGCTAGTACACTATTAACTGATTTCAAATTTTAAAAACTACATTAAGCACATGCTTAATGTGAAATAGACAAAAATCATAACAGTATCCATTTAAGTCTTATAAAGAGTCTACAAAATACATCCCTTACTTAAATTCTTAGTTGGCTTTTTTTATTATGATATGAAGTACACCAATGAATTCTAAATTCTATTTATTAAACTATTATAAACTGGGTTCAAATACTACTTTCATCTAATTATTAAACTCTATTGCTAATAAGTTAAGTAAATCAGTTTTGATATTAAAAATAACTATGAATGGGTGCGGCTCATCAGAAATCACACACAAATTAACATTTAATTCCATGTCAACCTAAAATTAATAATAGGTAATTTAACCATAAATGACTTACAATTCCTGTGCGAAGGAAATTATCAGCTACTGATGAAAAATAAAACATTGTGTTAGAATATTCCCCCAAATAATTACGCATTTAAAAAATAATACGCAATTTTGAAATTCATTTTCTTTAATTGGTTTGTTTGTGAACTACTAGCAAGGCTAAGTAGCACAATACAGATATTGATCACAAAACACTAAAGCAGTACAAAGCCAAAGTGCACCCTGAGGAACTAATACCTCAAATCTAACATCTATCTTGCCATAACTTTAAATAGAACACTATAATCTACATCTTCTAAGGTGAAAAATATATCCTAACTTCACATGAAGGACAGAAATACTGAGTAACCTCTCCAGGAAAAACACTTCATTAAAAGGATTGGTGGTTTCCAGCCTATCTCAGGGTCAAAATGTAGATATGGACTTTGTCTCATCACCTAAGGAAAAGTAACACCCACCAAATATATAATCCTCTCATAGGATTAAGTTATATTAGATATATCAAAATATCATATAAATTCAATATAGACCTCTCCATAGGACTTGGACATACTGGCTACAAACTATGCTACTATATCAAAAGGATCCACTCATGAAAAATATAAGGCACTATGGGAAGAACACATCAATTCCACAAGCACACTGCATAATAAACATCAAACTACACTGTAGCAAAATACACTAATAATAAATCTGCATAAACAATTTGCACAATATCTGAAACCAATTACTAAAACACATATATATTAGTATCAAATGTGAACTTTAAGCAAACAATATTAAACAGCAATGTATAGCATAAAAGCTTATACTAAAATAAAATGGACGTATTAATAAAGAATCATTCTTAATAAAATTATTAATTACTGAAATAAATTTCTATTGAAACCTTATCTAAAAAATATGCTATTACAGCATAAGATATAAAAATAATTACTTCTGATAAATTAAAAAAAAATACTGTTTTACTTGTTAAAGATGTAACATAGATTTTAAATACTTAACATGCGAGATTAATATTTCTGGTTGCACGTAAAATAAACCAGATATATTTTATCAGTATAACTTTATATCGAAAATAACATTTACTAAAAAAAATGGTAATAATGTCTATCTATTTACTATAAAACCTTTAAAATATTACATAATAAATTTCAAAACCTCTATGAATTACATTATAAAATTAAAATAAAAAAAGTTTACCAAACACATTTTTTTTTAAAAAAAAAAAAAAAACTTATTCTTTGGCAGAACACCTTCCTTGTGGAGCCATCTGATCAGGTAAAGTTCTTCTTTACTCATAGTCCAAAAAATATAAGACGTTGAAATAAGAAACACAGTTTTTTTAAATGAATATATATATATTAGCAGTTGTAACACAAAATATATAAAAAAAGTCAAAGGTTTACTATAGTGGCCCCAATATGTTGGCCCTCTTTATTTAAAATTATAACTAAATTGAAAAATCTTACGTATATGCTACTATGTTACAATTACATTAAAAATTTAATCAATGTAAAACACATATATACTACTCTATTACAATTACATGAAAATTTATTCAAATGTAAAAGATAATATTTTTTTTTTTTACCTTTTTAAGCATAACTGTGTACTATGCATATTAGGAAGTTGGAGAAAAAAAACTGTATTGCTGTGTCTACTCTGGAAGGCAAATTCATGCAGGTACGATGAAAACAAAGCTCTGCTGTTACCAGATAGGAATTTCAGCTTACTCTTTGCTCTCATTTACATATTTTCAATATTCTGGGTGTGTATGCCTTGGTCTTCGGGATGCATGAAGTTGTCCTGATGGACAACAACCGAATGCATATACACATCATTGTTGAGACTACTGATGTTATTGTACGCAGCCTAGCCATCTGAAATAATGTGCACACCTGGTAAAATGTACTGCTGTATCAGGCCCTCTAGTGTATCAGCCGTCCTGTCTGGAACTTCTGTCAAGAAGCACTTTCTTGATACTCTTTCTATATCACCAACTACCATTTTTTCCAACTATAAAACTGTACACGTGTGCATGTAATTCGAACTGTTGAACAAAGAGGGTGTCTTTTTTTTGTAACATATGCTATAAATGTAGATAGTTTAAATTCTTAACTTTCAAATAAATTAAAACTAATTATTTTGATTAATGACGTGTAATTAATCCAACATTCAAATTCTTTAAAAGGGTAAATGTTTTTTTTATTATTATCTTTTACATTTGATTAAATTTTAATGTAATTGTAATATAGTAGCATATACGTAAGATTTTCCAACAATTTAGTTAAAATTTTACACAATAGAGAGCCAACATATTGGGGCCGCTATAGTAAACCTTTACCAAAAAAAAGCTACAGTGGAAGTAAAGCTTAATTCACAATTTAATTATGATAAGAAGATTTGGAATAAAGACAAATATCATAACAACGACGATAAACATAAATATTATGAAAGTAAAAATATGATATCAGCTAGCTAGCACATTGAAGACGATATGTATGTCTTCCGGAAATTTTAATATTAAACCGCGGTTATATTTAAGATGAGTAAATACAATATTCCATTATAATTTCTTTAAGAGCACACATTTGTAAGAAATTAAACTTTATGTTCAGGTTGATGAAAAAAATTATCAAGTACTTTCCATAACTTTAGCATATTAATTTTAATTTATTCAGTTTCCTTTCAAATATATAGCATATCAATCCTTTTTCTAAATGATTGCAAATTAACTTAATGATAAAATTAATACTGTATATAACAGTTTTAGTTTTTAATTTCAAATAGTTTTTTTTTTTTAAAAAAAAACATCTCTTTAAATACACATGCCATCGACTTTTTCTTAAACGATTATAAAGTAATTGAATTGATAAATGAACTATAAAATAGTTCCCCTATAACCAGATGCTGATGATATAATAACTTTAAAAAAACAAAAACAAAACGTAAATGATAGAGCAAAATCTAAATTATCAATTAGTTCATACTAGAATTTTCTCTTCTTTTTATACAAAAGGAATATTATTAAATAAAAACAAAGACATAAATAATTTGTTTTGACATTAAAAATGTTCATCTTCCTGGGTTTAGATAAATTACTAGGTTCAATTATCGACTGCTTTAACTTTGCCTTTTTAAGTTTTAAACTGAAACATTATAAATTCTCGCTTGACTTATAACTAGAAAAATTCATAACTGTAGAAAAACATAGAAACAGAATGTTTTAAAATATATTTACCTTTTCATTCTAGTCATAACCAAGAGAATATAATCAGTTTACTACTGTTTATTTAAAAAAAAAAATAGCGTTATCAGAAAATTATAGGACTGTTAACTTCTGATTCCCTCCATTTTTTTTCTTAAAAGCAGACGATCGAGGATTGACAAAACAGAATCAACCCGCTATTGTTTTCAGCCACATAAATCACGTGGTTATCAAGGTTATTTGAAATATAATACATATCAGTGTAATAAATAAAAATTATAAATAAAATTTACCAACACTAATCATTTATAATTATAATTAAGATATCATTATATTTTTATTGAATGAATCGATTCATCAGAAATATAAAAATAATACTATTTTAATCCTTAATTGACCGAAATTTGTATCAATTTTTTTAAAATATTAAAACGCTGGAGAAAAAAAAGAAACCAAGAATACTTGCATGCATATTATTTTTTTACATACACACACACACACACCTTATGTAACTTTCTTTGCTCATGACTACTCCTAATTTTTATAAATACCCTTAAGACAAACTATATACTTAAACTAACATTATCAATAAATTATTTAAATAACTGACTTTCATTTATAACTATAATAATACTACTGTAATTCTTTTTTTATTTATTTATTTTACTATTATTCAGAATTAATTACAGTTTATTACATTTTTAAAATTATATTAACTTGCTATTATAACAATATTTTATTTAGATTAGTTTGTCATTTTAAAAACATATTGCATTGAAATAATATCGCATCCGGGCAAAAAAAGTGATTTAAGTCAAAAAATGACACTTGAGATTATGTCATTGAAAAATATGTATGAAGTGCCCCAACGTGCACGAAAAGCATCACATCTCTATCTCGCAATTTATCCACCAGAGGACAGTTGTGTCAGTTTTATTCTAGGATAGTTCATGATTCATCACTGCAAGAACAGTGTCTCTTCAACGTTGCTACTGGAAGGTGTGCATGAGTCAACCAAAAAGAGCAGCACATTTTGAGTTGTCACACTTTTCATGTATGAGATAAGTTGAATGTAATTTTTAATAGTGTCATAATAAAAAAAGTGACACTTTTCTTGAACTAATTATCTCTGAATGAATTTTTTTACTGTTATTTCGACTTGTGCCAGTTTACCTAAGCATAATAAGAAATAGTTCAACATAATATTTCAACATAATAAGCTCAAATTATATTCCTAACAATGGTGTTTTCACAAATTTGATTTTTATAGGTTCATTATGTACTCACAGCAAGGATTCAGAAGTAGGAAATTGCTGGCATTGGCTGCTGCTGCAATTAAAAAAGGACAAACCACTGAACAAGAAAATGCAACAAAAAAATAGGATTGAGTGACAAAATACTAGAGGATTGAGAAGCAAACACAGAACAAGAAAATGCAACAAAAGAAATAGAATTGAGCAACACAGTATTAGAAGATTAATGTACACATTCTACATGGCAATGCACTGAAAACCCGCATACACAGCGGTTGAAGATACAACGGGTTAATTCAACAGCACAACAACAAGAATCATCAGATGAAAGCATGGACGATTCAGATGCAGATCCAGATTTTCGCATGCAATCATCTTCTGATTCTAAAAACTCATCATCAGGATTGGAAGAGAATGAACATATTATTAATACTAATGAGACAAGTAGATAACAATAGAAAATGTAAGAAAAGGAAAGCAAATCTGGTTGAGTGGAAAAAGACTGAAGCAAAACTTTTACGAAATACTTGAAAACCTTATACATCATCATCAATTTGTAAAATAGAAATGCCTGGAAGAAAGATACATCCAGCATGTAATGCAAAATGCAAACTAAAATGCTCAAGCAAAATAGACGAAAATAAAAGGCTTGAAATATTTAACAAATATTGGTCCCTTGACAGCCTGCAATCCCAGCGAGAATTTATCTGTAGAAATATGACCACTGTTAGACCTCAGTATCAATATAAAAAAGAAGGAAGCATGCACCAGTGTAACCATGCATTTTATTTTTTGATCAACAATGTAGACATGCATGTTTGCAAATTATTTTTTAAGGCAATGTTGGACAATCAATGACCGACCTATTAGGACTGTGATAGCTAAATTAAACAAAGGATTTCTTCAAGAGGATCTCAGAGAAAAACATGGACACCACTCTAAAGTAGATCCCGCTACAAAAGATGGTGTTATTGATCATATTAATACCATACCAAGAATCGAAAGCCATTATTTGCATGCACAAAGTACTCGGGAATTTGTAGAAGGCA
Source organism: Epiperipatus broadwayi (assembly GCA_028023455.1). Classification (NCBI taxonomy): domain Eukaryota; kingdom Metazoa; phylum Onychophora; class Udeonychophora; order Euonychophora; family Peripatidae; genus Epiperipatus; species Epiperipatus broadwayi. Next base: position 65,646 of record JAQFVV010000740.1, on the reverse strand, counting down.
GGAAACATTTGGCTGATTTACACCATGACTACAAAAATGAGTGCATTAAAAGAAACATTCGTTATGCAAATCTCACAATGTATTCACGAATTTTCAAAAACAATTTTAACATTTCATTTTTCACTCCAAAAAAAGATATGTGCAACTTATGCAACTCTTACAACAACGCTACAAAAGAAGAAAAAGAAGGAATACAAGAAAAATATGATAAACATTTAAGGGAGAAAGTTTTATCAAGAGCAGAGAAAGAGGAGGATAAAAGCAAAGCAAAAGAAAGTAAAGGAAAAATTATAATTGCCACTTATGACCTCCAAGCAGTTCTGCCTGCACCAAGAGTGGATACATCTACATTTTATTATAAAAGCAAAATCAATAGTTACAACTTAGCTGTCACTGAATTTCAGTCAGATTATGTACAGTGTTTTTTTGGCATGAAGGTGAAGGAGGTCAAGGTGCCATAGAGATAGGCTTCTGCATTCTGAAATACTTAGAAGAAAAAGATATCACCAACAACAATGATAATCTTGAAATTATACTCTATTCGGATAATTGTTGTGGCCAGCAGAAGAACAAATTTATAATGGGACTGTACCTGTATGTTGTGCAAACATTTAAGATCAAATCAATCACATATAAATTTTTGATTACACGTCACATCCAAAATGAAGGGGACAATGTTCATTCCGTCATCGAGAAGTCGATTAAGCGAGCTCTTAAATCAGGTCCCATCTATATCCCAACTGATTACGTGAGATTAATTAGGTCCACAAGAAAAACAGGAAATCTGTATAAAGTAACAGAATTGGGTTACCAGGATTTTGTGGATTTGAAAACACTCTGTCATCAAATTGGATCAAACTATTACAAAACAACAAACAATGAACTGATCAAAACAAGCGACATAAAAATACTCAAAGTGCAGAAGAGTGACCCAGGTATTCTTTTTGTGAAAACTACATACGAACCAAAAGAATATGCACAGATCAACTTCAATAATACCAGGAGAAGACAAATGAGAATCTCTACAATGCAGTGTGCTGTGGTGTACTTGAAAAAAAATGGAAATTTCTGTTATAAAGAAAGCTCATATTGAATCCCTTATCTTGGTGAAAATTATTCCTACATTATATAAGCCCATTTATGAATCTATGTTTTCATAAATAGTGTTCTTTAAATTGTACCTTGATAATTGTTCCTTATTAAATTGTATTAATTTTCATAAATTAAATTTTTGCATTCTGTATTTTTCTAATAAAACAATCTCAACTTGTTTTTCATTTTTTATTCTCACTTAAGTAGTGATTTTGCCTGAGGGAGGTCTGAAAGTCGATTTATGTAATAGTAAGAAAGATATATTATTTGGGGTTGAAAAGTGGCATAAGTATTACATGAGGGGTCATAACAAAAAAAAAACATTTCCAGAAAAGCAAGAAATGTGGCATAACTCAAAGACCTCACCTATATTTATCTGATAACACCTCACAGTCGATGAGAGCAGAGCTACAGATCCATATTACTATACTACAAAATATAATATAATTTACCACCATAAAATATTTACCTGAAATTTAAAAGAAGCTAAAACTATTTCAATGTAAGTTTTATAGTACTCTTTAAGTCGAGTTTTCTCAAAAACTGCATTTTTGAGTTGTGTCACTTTTCTTGCCAGGGTGCGATATATAGACTAACTATACAAATCATATCTCAGTAAAAGTGGATAGCCCTCTTTATCCAAAATATTATTGCTTTTATTATACTTTTTTATTTCTCTAGAAATAACATCAATTTCTTCTATAAATAATATTAATTGAAACCAAGTGCCCAAACACCGGGTTACAATATATATATATATATATATATATATATATATATATATATTAATTAAGCAGTAGAGCATACTTTACTAACTATGGCATAATATTAAAATAACCATATAGTCAGCTTTTCTAGGACAATTGTTCATAGTAACAAAAAAAATTGTTTCATAGTATCTACTTGAGGTAGTAGTTAATATTTCAACATAATATATAAATCCCTTTTCCCTAGATTTTAAAGTTGAATTCCATGATGATGCTTTAAAATATTAAATATTTAAATATATATATATATATATTGTAACCTTCTGGATAGGCACCAGAAATATTGATTGTAATTATATAGCACTGTATCAGAAACAGCTTATTATATTTTACTACAAAAAATGAAATAACCTGAAATTTAAATTTTTTTATTGATGACCTAAAACTATATTTAAAAGCACTTGTAGATATATTTTGAGAGTTTTGAGATGTTTAATATTTTTCTTTAGTGAATAATTAATGTTAGAAAAAGGGTGGCTTGTCACAGAAATTGTAGTTTAGTTTAAATTGATCCAAGTTTGTTTTATTTGTCTGCAGAACAGTATTGATATTTGTTTAGATAATTCTCTGGTTTATTTGCTTATAATATTTTAATCCATAGTGTAAATAGTGCAGTATTTTTGACTCATCATCATAGAAACTTTCCTTTTAGTCAAATTGATTTAGTAGTTGTAGTACAGTATTTGTGGATGTTCATGTATGCTTCTGCCATCTTTCAGCTTCTTTTTCCATTCATGTACTTTATTATACTACCAAATATCATGTCTCATAGCAAAACATTTAATTTCATAACTCTAGCTTGGATAACCAGCTTAAAGACAATTTAAATGAATTAATAGATCACTAGACTAGTGGATTATCAAACAACAAATACACTATTAAATATTTTATTTGCTAAAAGAATCATTAGTTTTTATTTTGTTACAAAATATTTTATTCTTGGTTCAATTTATTTAATACTTCTTAAAGACAAAATAATTTCTCTTTCTTACTTTCTTTTTTTAGTAAGAAAGATTATTGCATCTTTTGGAATTAATTAGCTGAGTGCAATGGGCAGAGCAATTTTTTTCCAGAGTTGAACTTTTGAGTGACCTTGGATTGATGGGAGAACAGATACTTGGGTAAAAATCTGGTATAAAAAGGAGAATCCTTTACAAAAAGTTGACTTTGCTTTTTTGATTTCAACAATTCTCTTTACATAAAAATTTTTATTAGTGCAATTTTGTTTCTACAAGTTGATTCTTCCATGGTCCAAACTTGAAAGTAAAAAAAAAAACTACTATTAATTTTCTGAAAGAAATGCAGACATAGACAACCTCCCTGCTTTTAACTGACTAGTTTAAATTCTAAGATCATCATTTGAGATGCATATGTGTGCCTATATTATAAATTTATTTAACTTTAATTTCTAATATTAAAGAAATAATGGAAATGCATGTTTATATTTCAAATCTACTTTATCTAAATCTTATCTCTAATGTTAAAGAAGTAATTGGAATGTGTGAATTTTGTTATTATTCTGAAAGATTTATGTTGAACGTTTTCATAAAACACTTCAGAGACTCTTTGTTGATAATTCTTGCTAACTATAAAGGAATACAGATTAAATGGAAGGATGTGTGTGGATAACTTATTATTATTAATAAAATATATACCTAACCATTTGTGTCTAGAAATAAGAAACAAATGCGTGACATCTGATTTAATGAACTATTAATTTGTCTCTAAATGTGCTGATGAATGAATGAATTGAAGAACATGAACTGGACATGAATTTCTTTGATTTTATTGTGCTCCTCATTTGCACTTGATTTTTTTAAGTATATTATTAATAAACATACTGTGAATTTAAAAGGATTTTATTAACCAAGTAATTATTTGCCTTGTGAATGACTTTTTTTTTGAAAATTTGGAGCAAATGCTTAAATAAGTCTAATGGATTAAATAATAAATTATTGCTCTACTTATGCCATAATAAATATTTGTGTGCACCATGAAGGATTTTCATATGTGATACTTCCAGCAGTTTCATTAGCTACTGCTAAAAAACTTTGAAATGCTGTTAATTAAACCCAATTAATATTATTTATCTCCCTGCAGGAACTTGTTGTGTTTATCCATATTAATGATTATACAAATGATCATCATCATTTAGTACCTGACCCAGATGTGTCATCTAAAGACTATAAATGAACTTTTCGTTCCAGCCAAGAAAAAAAAAACTTTAATGATTTTTTTGATAGATTGGTAGACATTTAATTATTATTTCTCTTTCCAAGAATGTCTCACAAAAGTATAATATGAAGAAATATTATACTGGATAATTAGTATTATTTTAATATAGTTTTATTATATACTTGTATTTATATATGCTATGGCAATAAAAATATCTGTTTACTAGTTATGTTTCTGAGAAGAGGTAGTTACATAAAATTGATTTTTTATGTTTGCATTTTTAAGAAATTATAAAGTTTATTTCTTAATAATTATTTTACTCTAAATTTAAAGATTTGTTGTTTATCCCAAACCAAACATTTATTTCAATTTGTGGGTTAATGCCAAATGCACTAAAGAATTATTTTGTCTAGCTTATTTAATAATAATAATTATATTTCCAAGTTAAAATATTATACTTGTCAGAAATGTGAGATTTATTCATTATTTCTTTTATAACTTAGTAATTAATGTCATTACAGCATTTCTTATTAAATGTGATTTGAGATTATTTATGCATTATTATGCTTGTATACTAGTCTGTTATTAATCCACTTATACAATATTTGAATTGAAAGTAGAAATAATTTAATTCCTATCGGTTTCAGATGATGAAATGTGCCAAAAATGGAAAGGTTAAGAATTTATTTAAGAGTGGATTTACTATTTTTTATGTTTAGATTGAAATGTATTCTGTGGGTATGCAGAAGGAATTGTTTATGTTATATATTGTATTGTTAAGAATGGAAAATGGTCTCCCTTAGTTTATTAAGATATTAGTCGTGAGTGGATTATATAGTGCATTGTCAGGGATTGAGAGAGCTCTCCTTTAGCTTATTAAAATATTTGTCAGGAGGTGGATTATATCCTCAGTAATAAGTATTTTATTTCAATGTATGCCAGCTATCAGTGCATTCTGACAGACTTACAAAAAAAAACATTATAATACTGGTGTAAAAATTATAAATATGAAACCAAACTTTTTGGTATTTTGCTTATAAAATATACTCAAGCTATCAGTCAATTCTGATAAGCCTATGACACAGAAACATTATAATACTACTTTAAGATAACTAAGTAAGAAATTAACTTCTTAGTATTTTACTTCAAATATGCCTACATTACCAGTCAATTCTGATATGCTTATGGAAAAAAAAAACTATCTCTAAACATTGCACCAGAATAATTAAACATAAAATTATTTTTGTATTTTATTTTCAATCTACTCCAGCTATCAATCAATTCTGATATGCTTATGAAAAATAAAAACTCTATAAAACAATGGCACTAAAATTATAAAATGTGAAACTAAAATTCTTGGCATTTTTACTTCAAATGCACATCAAAATAATATGAGAGGGATTTAAATCTATGATTAAGAGGTCAAGCTATCCTTCACAAATTAAATGAATAATTCTATTAAATAGCTACACTTTTTTCTTTTGGTTGCTCATTCAAAATGAGGATGAAATATTCTGAGAATTGATGGTATAAACCTAAATAATTAATGTGATATGGTTTGGAAACAATGATTAAAGAATTACACATTAATGATGGATTTTCTCCATATCTTCTGAATTAATAATATTTTATGCATGTGTCTGAATTATGCTACCTGTTATAAAATAATTAATATAAGTAAATCCAATCAGTTTACTTATGAAATTTGGATAAATGTCATAATACAGATGATGACAATGGCCAACCAAGCTTTAACACTAGTTCTACTTCAGCTGATCTGTGAGAAAAATCAATTCTACCTTTATTTTATTTTCTTATCAGCAAACTATCTTATACTTGGCTAGATGGGAATACATTCCTCACAAATACATGAGGGATAAAAAGTCTTTCTTAACTCTAATCACTTAAATAACAATACACAGTGATTCCCAAGCCTAATTTCTGTGCCTTATAACAAACTGGTGTGGACATGGTCTCATCACCAAAAAATAAGGGAAATGTACTACTTGTCTTCTCATACTATAATTTCTAAAATAAAATTACTTATTACTGAGGATAAAAATTTCAGCATACCCACTATACTAAGTTTTTCAGACAACACAAAATGACCATTTGCATTAGCTGCCCTGGATGTATATAAGGATGAGTAAATTTACTAAATTTTTAAACAAGGATAAAACCATTACAATCCAGATATTATTTATGTTCATGGATTCAAGAATGAAGATTACAAATATATATTGAACATGGTGGGGTAGTAGATCAAATGAGAAATAAAATATGCTATAACTTTTATTCTTTAGTGGAAATAGCAATTTGTGAAAAGCACATTTTAAGATAAATATATTGTTGACTTTTTATACACAAAAAATATGATACAATTATTTATTATAAGGTTGATCTCCTTCTCTGCAATTTAAGTATTGCTCTACACCAGTCTCTTAGGCAGAGAAGAATAATACCCAAGGGTACAATGTGATCAAGCTGGACTTATATATAAGATGCATAACTATGACTATGTTTCAAGGCCATATATCTTCTCAGTTGCAACTTTTAATAAAATACAAAGCTCTTTTTGTTTTGGAGTAAACTCCAGGCACCAGTTAATTACAAAAGCAACTAATGTACCCTGAATAATGGCAAACTAATTTAGCACCTAAGAAATACCAATTAACTCAGGCAAATGGATAATATAATAAATTGCTGCTCTAATTAGTGGTATTAGTAAACAATTGACTGACAAAATATTAATTTTCCAAGATAATTTATTTTAACTATAATGCTTAATAAAATTTGTAATCTAATTATAATTTTTTTCAATTAAATAAACAATAATTTTATGTATAAGAACCCACATTTTTAGTAACATATAATAAAATATAATATAACATAAAGCATTAAATAAGTACAAAGCATATAAAATATGCACATCAATAGTTCATTTTAAACAGTTATAGAATTCATTTATTAACTGACACTGGGAGGCTTCAAGATTGCAATAGCTACATTAATTAATATCAAAAATAGAAATAAGAGAATGTTATTACCTATAGGATTTTGGAATTTGATGGTTTCTTGCTGTTTGCTGCTTTATATGTGTGGTTTACCAACTGGTTGGATTTTAGACTTTGGATGCAGTCCTGATAAATGTGGTTCTGGGCTACTTCTTACTCAAGGCAGTAAGACACTTTTTGTGGCTTTAAATTATTATACAGGCATTGCATCTATCAGGCAGACTTCTGATGTTCTTGTGGATGAAGGTTGGAGCTCATTGAATGCTCTGAAAACTGTTCAACACTGCATTGTCATTATTAACAAATATGTATAACAGGTGATTAACTTTAGATATGTGAATGACTGCTTCTTGATATGTGTTTGACTAGATGACCTCATTTTTGGCCCTATTTATGTGATGGCCTTGCTGTCATTTTTTATTAGTTTTTAAACCCGGCAGCTAATTTTCATTGCTGAAAATTCATCCACTGCTTTGATTAAATTCTTGTGGAGATGCCTTTTAATTAATCCTGTTGTTGGATTTTAATTAGTAGCCATTGCTAATTCTGTTTTTATATAGCTTATGAGTACATGCAATCTGTGAGAGAAATTTTTACTCATAAACTTTCATTTGTTTTAATGGTACTCTAACCAGACCTACACAATGGCTGCTAGAGTTGCTGTTTCTGTGTAGATCACAGAACATACAGGGTAGGGACCTCGAAAGCAGACAATGCTTTTTCCTGCTACTAGGTGGTGCTGTTCACCATGCATATGCATGGAAACCTTCCACAAGCTAGCTGGCAGCTTACATTATCGGCTACCAAGAATCTAGGTGGCGCTGATTGCTATAAACACATCTAGCTTATGTGTCCTCTGGTATCAGACACTACCAAGATTCTATCCCACTATGCGGCACTGTTTCTCCACATTACACATGGTAAAATAGCAACCTCTAAATGCCTTCTTGCTAGCATTTATGAACATAGTACTTAAAACAGTGATGGCCTATAATGTACAGGGGTGAATAATTTATGTTGTAACTATTTAAATATACAGACAAATGTAATAGTTTTACATTCTATTTCACCATTTCATAAATCGATGTATTTTTAAATTATGACTTTTTAAAAAGCCATCTGTTTTTTTAATTATTTACTCTAAAAGTGGTTTTTTTGTAAATAAAAAAAAGGTAATTCTTACGACAATCTAAAAATTGGTCTGTTTTTTTTTTTTAAAAAAAAATGCTAATTTTTTTTCCCTACGGCAGTATTTATTTTAAAACTGTATTATTTTAAAAGATTATTGTTTGTAAAACTTTTTTTTACACTTTCAATTAATATTTTCAATAAATTTTAAAGTAATACAAATTATATTTCAGTTTATAGATTACTATTTTGAAAAATAAAGTGTTATTTGCATGCTGGGTATACCACATGCTGTTTATGCGCAAGCAATAATTTGAAGATCTGTTTATCAAAACTTCCTTTTACAATAATATTCAAGGCATAAATATTAATTGAAATTGTATTTAAAATTTTAGAATCATTTTAATAACTAAAAATGTCATATACTCACAAAAAAATTTCAACATAATAGGTTTAATAAGTATGGGAAAAGTAAGATATTATACAGAGTCAGAAAAAAAGATTTAGAGCAAAATATATATACATTTAATATCTTTATTGATGGTTGGAAATTAAAAAGTTTCTTTCAAAACTGATGCTCGTGTAAGGCTTGTATACTGTTAAAATTAAAACTATTATTCCTCATAAATAATTTGGAAGACATTGCCTGTCAAAATTGGATGATCATTAAAAATTATATATGATCTTAATAGCCTAAAATTCAGAAGCCTGATAGTACTGTCTTTGCCAGTGCACTGTTTCTTTCTTTCATTATTGATACATAAGTAAGAACAGGTAAAACACATTTATATAAAATCTTCCTTTACAAACACATAGGTATATTTCCTTTTAGTATCAAGTTATTTCTACCAAAAGCACTTCAACCAAGTTTAATTCTATGATTAATTTCATCCATTATGTTTTCATCTGTATTAATAATCTGACCAAGGTGTTTGTAACTGTTAACTTCTTCTAACTCATCATAATCAATCTTTATTTTCATATTTTGAGAAAATCCATAAAACATTACTTTAGTCTTTTTAACATTTATCTTTAGACCTATTTTTATCTAATAACTCCTGCAACATTTCCTGCAGCTCTGAAGTATAAGTTGCAAAAACAACTACATCATCTGCAAAATCTAAATGACTTAAATAATCTCCATTTACTTTCACTCCTTTAGCTTCCCATTTTAATCCACAAAATATTTCTTGTAGCATTGCAGTAAAAGGTTTAGGAGATATGGTGTCACCCTGTCTTACACTCTTCTCAATGTTGACTTTCCCAGTATCATTATCTAATCTAATTGTTGCTGTTGCATTTTTATAAATATTATTTAAAATTTGACAATATCTTGGATCTATACCTAGATAATCCAATGCTTTAATCACTGAAGAAAAGTTTATAGATTCAAATGCCTTTTCATAATCTACAAATCCAAAACATAATGGCAACTCATATTCATTTGTCCTTTCTATAACTTCTCTCAATGCCTGGACATTGATCTCCTGTACTAAAACCACTTTTAAATCCAGCTTGTTCTCTTGGTTGGGGGAAATCTAATGTTCTCTGTAGATGAGTAGTAACTATCTTGGTAAAAATTTTGTATGTAACTGATAAAAGGCTGGTAGGTCTGTAATTTCTAATATTTTCTTTATCACCTTTTTTAAATATTATTATTAATATTGCATTCTTCCAATCATCTGGTACATCTTTATCATTTAGACATTTGGTATATAACATTGCTAAAAAAAATTTTATTTTTTCTCCTGCTTCTTTTAATATATCAATTATAATTCTACCATTACCTGGAGTCTTTTTTTCTTCATATATTTAATTGCATGTCTCACTTCTTCATTTAAAATTCTGGGTAATTCAGAAGATGTCATAGATATAGGAGGTATTTGTTTTTTATTACTATATAATTTTTGATAAATGTCTCTATCCATTTCATGATGTCATCTCTCTTTGTAGTAATAATTGCAGCTTTTTTTTACTGCAGATATGAATTTCCTACCAATATCAAAATGTTGTTTTACACTCTTGAAACTTTCATGCCCTTCTGCTGCTTTCCTTGCTAGTTCACAGTTATACTTTCTTATATCATTTTCAAATCTTTTCTGCATCATTTTAAAAATTTGAGATATTCAATTCCTTTTAATGCATCATTTTTGTATATCTTCATATTCCTTCTTTTCTTCATAAATTCTCTAGTCTCAGTAGAAATTTTATTGATTAAGTGCTTTTGCAGTTTTTAAAAGTGTATCAGTTGTTTTCATATTAATTTCATTCAAATCTGAATCATGTTCAAAATCTACTAATACTTGAAACCTATTTGTAAGTTCTATTTTAAATTCATTAGAGTGTTTTTGAAAATTAGGAAAATCAACTGTAAATATTGTTTTTCTTAATTATTTTTGTCTCTCTAGTTTTGCATTAACATGTATTTTACATCTTACTAACTGATGATCACTTCCTCTGTTAAATTTATTAAGAACATTACAATCTTAAAATATGTATTTTCTGTTAGTCAAAATATAATCCAATTCTGCTGTACTTTCATTTGGATGCTTCCCTGTCCATTTCCTTTTAACATTTTTTTCAAAATAATTCATAATATAAAGTTTTTCTTTTCCTGCAAACTCCATAAGTCTCTGTCCTCTCTCATTTCTATTACCTTAACCAAAATTACCTCCTACACTTTCATCTTTCATTTGTTTATCAATTCTAGCATTAAAATCTTCCATAACAATTTTAAAATGTTGTTAACTCTGATCAAAAGCCTTTTGTGCATCCATATAAAAATCTTCTACTACTTCATCACTTTGAGAACTTGTTGGGGCATAAACCTGAATTATCTGCATTTGGTATCTGCTATTAAGTTGTATAACTAATCTTGCCACTCTGTCCAATACACCATCAATCTCCACAATGTTGTTCTTCCACTTTTTATTTATAATGAATGCTACTCCACTTGTATTTCCAATATTTGTGCCTTTATAGTAGAGTACATGTTCACTTTTTAAAACAATTGTCTCTTCACCTTTTTTTCTAACTTCACAAAGTCCAATAATATCCCATTTAATATAAGACAGTTTTTCTTTTAACTCTTGCAATCTTCCTTCACTTGAAAGTAATCTGCAGTTGTAAGTACCTAAATAAAAAAGGCATCATCAAATGGCAACCTGTGTCCACAATCAGGGGATTCTGAGCACCCTCTTCCTTCAGCCATCAACTGCTGCCTTGGTTGGTGACTTTACAGTCTCATGGGAATAAGGGCCATGATTTATTTTTGTCTGTCATAATTGTATATATATTGGAAAAATATTTATCATTTACACAAGCATTCATTCTGCCTTATCAGGCAACTGAGAAGAAAGTCCATGGTGTTTCTTGATCTTAAACTCAGAGGCAAAAATCCAATAACCTTTTCACACTGGCTAATGCATGTCAGTGAGCAGCCCATCCATGTTTATATACTACATGAATAATCACATAGTAATAATAGCTGCAATTACAAGAACGTATGGAGTGGACATTAAGAATTTGCCTTGCACAGTTCCTTTAAGGCCTCCAAGAGGAATCAAAGGGTTTCCTTTCAATTAATAGGATGACAAAAAATTTGTAACCTTCTGAGTGTAGACAATTTCTTGCATTAAATCAAATCTTAATGATTAATCAAAGTAAATTATAGTTTATTAGTTGATATTGTGAAATTAGTAAATATTTAAGTGTCTCTGTTGGGTGATATATATTAAAATTTGTCTATTTAGAAATTCATTTATAGATTCATTAAACTGCCTAACTACTCCCAAACATTATATTAGAAAATCTGTAGAGATTCTAACCAGTAAATAAATTCAAGTATATTTATTATCTCCTTTACGTTTGTCACTGTTTTCTGTTTGATCACAACCCCATAAGTTAATAATTGTTGAAATCTACCGGAAAATGCTATAATACATCATAATTACAATTCTAGAGATATCATTCAGGTATAGATCCAAGATATTGTATATTTTAAAGAATATTTATAAAAATGCAACAGCAACAATTAGATTAGATAATGATGTTGGAAAAGTCAACATATTAAAGTAATTTCCTTGAATTATTAAATTGAAAACATTTTTATAAAGCATGTTTATATATATTATTTGAAGTATATTTCTAATATTTAATGTAATAGGTGCTTTATAATTAACAATTTTATAATTAATGAATATAAATAAATATAAGAAGTAATTTTCTTTTGAGTGGTATGTTAAAGAATTATAATTTTTTTGTTCCTAATATGAAAGATATTTTCTACATCTTTTTTCGTATCATTAATTTGAATTATTTGAAAGTAAGACAAAAGAGTTACTAATCAATAATATTTTTACCTAATTTTTCATATTGTTAGGTTCAACTCTAAATTATCTTAAATATCATAAGAATTAAAAGGTTATTAAATGTTTAGATATTTAGCTTTTATTGGTACATAATTGATATGAATGAAATTAGAGTTTTATTTTGTATATTATTATCTTTAAAATGAATCACAAATTATGCTTCCCGTTTTCCTAATGCAATTTGAGAATGTTTGTAATTTTTATTTTTATGAGATCAGTCAAATAATATAAATATTTAGGTTCAAAAATACAAAAATTGGATAGTTACAATAGTTGTAGGCTACATAATTGCCCAGTCACAAAATTAAGGTATAGCTGCAGTACAAGTTATAAATGAAATTCTATGGAGAAGTCCAAAGATACTAACCATTTTAATAGCACTTTATAGTAAAAAAAATTACTGTGTGCATTGGATTTCTGACTTTCAATGCTCATATCTTAATTAAAAAAAATTAGGGAACGAATAATTTTAAGAAATTTTCAGGAGAAAAAAAGAAAACAGACAAAGAAAATCTTTGACCATTGATCCTTTTTTATTAATCTGAGCTAGGATGAAATAGTGAATGCCCATGCCTTATTCACACCAATTTTATTTAAGTATAAATTTGGTCACTTAACTTCTGGAGGCATTCAATCAAGAGCATGATGTGCAGTGCTAAATATTCAAGAAATTAATGTTTGTGTGTGTTGGAGGAGGAAGAATCAATGGTCTGGCATTTGGTCAACTCAAATACAATTACTAGCTTTTTAATAACAGTAATTTCAATATACATCATTAGACCTGAAATTATCTTGACTGCTATTAAACAGACTTATCTTCTGATAGATTTTCATCTCACCCAAAGCAATGTCATTCTGATTGTAATGCTTTGCATAAGTATCATTTACTAAGTCAAAGACTTATGATTTTGAGGTGAATAACACAGGCGATGAATGAACATATAAAAATTTTGCAGTTTTAATTTTAATAAAGAACAACTATTGATAAGCAAATATTCTATAAAAACAAAAATAAATGAATTTAGGAAAAGTTACCGATTTTAGCTTTTTCAGAATTTCAAAATATGATATACGTGTATAAACAACATCCCATTAATAGTTAAATCCCCCAGCCAGATAGTTGATTAATAAAACCTCAAAATATCTAGTCAACATACCATTGCAGTCAAATTCCTTACTACAATAGGTGTTTCAATTCAAATAAGTCTTTAGACTAAAATGAAGATACAAAAACAGTCCCAAGCATTATACATATTGACTTGAAAACAGGAAATGTTTATCTGAAAATTTGTGATGATAGGGATTTTACCTGTAATTATATATTGAACTATTTCCATCATCTGTTATTAATTATGAAATATTTTTAAAAGATATCAAACTATATTTAAACTTTTAAATACATTCAACTGTTAAAAAAGCATACAGATTAATTTATTACAACATTTTGAGTGCTGTTTTTTTCTTATCTCTTTTTCAAATGTTGCTGGCCTTACCAGTGACAGTAGTAGCATGTAAATTGAACCTTGGATTTTTAGTTTTGTGAATTTAAGGTAATACTTGCTCTTACTACTTAGGCTATTCTGAAAAATCAAGTCACTAGAAATTTTATATATTTATCTATGAAGATCCTCTTGGTTTCTCCAGTTTTTTTAAGGGCAAGGTTAATGAGTAGTTTTGAAATATTATGAATTATTTACATTAGACTGATATATGAAGTTATCTACTATAAACGTGAATGGTTTATACAAATTTTACTTTTTACTTTCTGCCCATTATTTTTCTTATCCAATATATTTTAGGTGCATTTGGTTTTTCTTTTTAATCATTACTTTTTGCTTTTTTAATTACATATTTTGAAATGAGTCAGATGATTTCAGCCATATATGTTCTTCCATATTCACATGGTATTTCATAGATGCAGTTTTTGCTTTTCAATATTTGCAGTTTGTTTTATAGAAGTTAAAAGTTTTCATAGGGCACTTATGGCTTTGGAAAGCTATCTTAATATACTGATCACAGATTTTCTTTAGTTTAACTGCAATTACTAATATCTATGGATACGCTCTAATACCTATACTTTTTTTTTCTTATGGTGTTTTTTTTAGTTGGCTATTTCATAATGATAGCTGATGGATAAGTATATTTCATGAGAGTTTATGCTATATGATTTTTATTTTTACAAGTTATTGGTTTCTCTGAATAAGAATTTTTATTCTGATTAGAGTGTGTGAGTTTTCTGTTGATTGTAATTTTGATTTTGCTATGAGGGAATCTTGTCAAAAAAAATTAAGAACTGTAGTGTCTGTTCTTGTTTTAATTCTATTGTGAATTTAATTAAAAGAACATAATTATTGATAGTATCCAGAATGTTTGTAGTAATGCTTTACCATATGGTCATAGAAAAGCCAAACTTTAATTGTAGATATAATTTTATTTATGGTTGTAGTTTCAAGTTCTTTCATTTAAATATTGCTGATCAGAAATAGCAATAAGGAATCAAAAAGCATCTTTTGATTTTGTTGGAAGAATTCTATAGTATATGATAATAGTATGTTGTGCAGAATGTTAAGTGTAATTAAACTATCAATTTGAAGAATTATTCTGGTTTGTACAATACTATTGTTATTTAATCTTTTTTTAGATTAGATAATGCTTCACCACAGAGTACTTTTATGATAAGGTTTTCACATCAAAATTTACCAATATGTCAGTTCTTTTACTTTTCATGTTGATTAATTCTACAATTTTCTTAGAATCTCTAACACAGAACTGTCTCTTGTATGCCAAAGGACTAAGAACATTAAAATTTTTGATATAGTGAGTTTTCAGATTTAGCAATAGATCTTAATGGAACCTGGCCTTTATTGATTTTAGATGACCACAAAGATGTGAAATTTTTGCCAAAATATGTCAATCTAATTTTTTCTGAATCATTGAAATAGCTGTGATCAGGGATGCTTTCTGAATAATATTTACAGTTGTGATTCATAGCTAGTATGGGACTTTTAGTCTGTTGGGAGAAGCTCTTATAGTATCATAATTACTATTATCCATTTACAAATGTTACATTGCTCTTGTTAGCAGGAAGAATGCTTATAGATTTGTCTAGTTTAAGATTTAATAGATTTTTCTCTCAACATAAGTGATAATAGATTTGTATTGTTGGTGTCTCATTTTCCAGCATAATTTTGCTTTCTCTTAACAAAGTCGCACTTGCAGTCTAAATAATTCTGTCTGGGAATGAATTAGAGGATTTAGTTATAAGATTTTAGAAGCTGATTGGAAAACTCTTATGAAATCTTTATCAGTAAATTTATTTTTTAACAAAGATTATTAAAGTCAACATTGAGAAGGGTGTAAGACAAGGTGACTCCATATCTCCAAAACTTTTTACAGCAGTGCTGCAAGAAATATTTTGTGGATTAAAATGGGAAGCTAAACGAGTGAAAGTAAATGGAGATTGTTTAAGTCATTTACAGTTGATATTCCTAATTTTCAGAAACATTCTAATGAATTTAAAATAGAACTTACAAATAGGTTTCAAGTATTAGTAGATTGTGAACATGATTCAGATTTGAATGAAATTAATATGAAAACAACTGATAACACTTTTAAAAACTGCAACAGCACTTCATCAATAAATTTTCTACTGAGACTAGAGAATTTATGAAGAAAAGAAGGAATATGAAGATATACAAAAATGATGTGTTAAAAAGGATTGAATATCTGAAATTGTATAAAATGATACAGAAAAGATTTGAAAATGATATAAGAAAGTATAACTGTGAACTAGCAAGGAAAGCAGCAGAAGAGAATGAAAGTCTCAAGAGTGTAAAACAACATTTTGATAATGGTAGAAAATTCATATCTGCAATAAAAAAAAGCTGGAATTATTATTAAAAAGAGAGATGACATCATGAAATTGGTTAGAAGACTTTTACCAAGAATTATATAGTAATAAAGAACAAATACCTCTTATATCTATGACATCTTCTGAATTACCCAGAATTTTAAATGAAGAAGTGAGACATGCAATTAAATATATGAAGAAAGAAAAGACTCCAGATAATGATAGAATTATAATTGATATATTAAAAGAAGCAAAAGAAAAAATAGAATTTTTTTTAGCAATGTTATATACCAAATGTCTAAATGATAAAGATGTACCAGATGATTGGAAGAATGCAGTATTAATATTAATATTTAAAAAAGATGATAAAGAGGATATTAGAAATTACAGACCTATCAGCTTTTTATCAGTTACATGCAAAATTTTTACCAAGATAGTTACAACTTGTCTACAGAGAACATTGAGTTTCCCCCAACCAAGAAAACAAGCAGGATTTAAAAGTGGTTTTAGTACAGGAGATCATATCCAGGTATTGAGAGAAGTTATAGAAAGGACAAATAAATATGAGTTGCCATTATGTTTTGGATTTGTAGATTATGAAAAGGCATTTGAATCTATAAACTTTTCTTCAGTGATTAAAGCATTGGATTATCAAGGTATAGACCCAAGATATTGTCAAATTTTAAAGAATATTTATAAAAATGCAACAGCAACAATTAGATTAGATAATGATACTGGGAAAGTCAACATTGAGAAGAGTGTAAGACAGGGTGACACCATATCTCCTAAACTTTTTACAGCAATGCTGCAAATGGGAAGCTAAAGCAGTGAAAGTAAATGGAGATTATTTAAGTCATTTAGATTTTGCAGATGATGTAGTTATTTTTGCAACTTATGCTTCAGAGCTGCAGGAAATGTTGAAGGAGTTATCAGATGAAAGAAGGACTAAAGGTAAATGTTAAAAAGACTACAGTTATGTTTAATGGATTTTCTCAAAATATGAAAATAAAGATTGATTATGATGAGTTAGAAGAAGTTAACATTTACAAACACCTTGGCCAGATTATTAATACAGATGGAAACATTATGGATGAAATTAATCATAGAATTAAACTTGGTTGAAGTGCTTTTGGTAGAAATAACTTGATACTAAAAGGAAATAGACCTATGTGTTTGTAAAGGAAGATTTTATATAAATGTGTTTTACCTGTTTTTACTTATGTATCAATAATGAAAGAAAGAAACAGTGCACTGGCAAAGACAGTACTATCAGGCTTCTGAATTTTAGGCTATTAAGATCATATATAATTTTTAATGATCATCCAATTTTGACAGGCAATGTCTTCCAAATTATTTATGAGCACTAATAGTTTTAATTTTAACAGTATACAAGCCTAACATGAGCATCAGTTTTGAAAGAAACTTTTTAAATTCCAACCATCAATAAAGATATTAAATGTATATATATTTTGCTCTAAATCTTTTTTTCTCTGACTCTGTATATTTTACTTTTCCAAAACTCATTAAACCCATTATTTTGAAATTTCCTTGTGAGTATATGACATTTTTAGTTATTAAAATGATGCTAAAATTTTAAATAGAATTTCAATTAATATTTATGCTTTGAATATTATTGTGAAAGGAAGTTTTGATAAACAGATCTTCAAATTATTGCTTGCGCATAAACAGCATGCGGTATACCCAGCACGCAAATAACACTTTATTTTTCAAAATAGTAATCTATAAACCGAAGTATAATTTGTATTACTTTAAAATTTATTGAAAATATTAATTGAAAGCTTAAAAAATTTTTACAAACAATAATCTTTTAAAATAATACAGTTTTGAAAGAAATACTGCCATAGGAAAAAAAATTGTTTTTTTTTTTAAAAAAAAAAAACACGGACTGATTTTTAAATTGTTGTAAAAATTAGCTTTTTTTTATTTACAAAAAACCCACTTTTACAGTAAATAATTAAAAAAACAGATGGCTTTTTAAAAAGTCATAATTTTAAAATACAGCGATTCATGAAATGATGAAATAGAATGTAAAACTATTACGTTTGACCGTATATTCAAATAGTTATGACTTATAAATTTTCACCCCTCTACATTATAGGCCATCACTGTTTTAAGTACTATGTTCATAAATGCTTGCAAGAAGGTATTTAGAGGTTGCTGTTTTTCCATGAGTAACGTGGAGAAACAGTGCTGCGTAGTGGGCTAGAATCTTGGTAGTTTCTGATAGCAGATGACACATAAGCTAGATGTGTTTATGACAATCAGCACCACCTACATTCTTGGGAGCAGATGATGTAAGCTGCCAGCTACTTGTGGAAGGTTCCTGTGTGTATGCATGATAAACAGCGCCACCTAGCGGCAGGAAAAAGCATCATCTGGTTTCGAGGCCCCTACCCTGTATGTTCTGTGTATTAACACAGAAACAGCGCCTCTAGCTGCCATCGTGTAGGTCAGGTTAGAGTACCGTTTTAATATTTTTATATTCAACTTTCATATTTTATTTTTCAACATGCACACATTTTATTGTCCTATTTATTTTTAAAATCAATTCATTATAAACAATCTTATTTATGCACACATATTTATTTTATTCTAAGTAAATGGAAAGAGAGTATTTTAATTTCATCTAAAAGATTGATATTTTAACTTTTCTAAGTTAAATTCTCTCCCCTGACTTACTCTTAAACCTTCTAATTTCTTTTTATTTTTTATTTTTTTCAAATGAGATGTTTTTAATTTCAAACTCTTTCTGTTATTTATGAAAATTTTTATTTTTAATAATTGTAAACACAATTTTATATGGAGCGCCATTTACTAGCAGTACAATATATATATATATGCAAATACAGTCTCCTCTTAATACCAATATCAATAACAGTTAACAATGTCAATCTGTTGTCAAGGTAACCTCTTTTTACAATTAAGGTGGATGCCCACCTTTCCCTATGGTTTAATATGTTTATATATACACTAACTAAAGTTTTCAACTTTACTAAAGTGATTGACATTAGTAATTCAAAGACGTTAAATAAACCTCATTAAACAGGCAACTATAACTTGTTCTGAAAGAATACTAATAAATAGTCAATTATAACTTGTAAACATCCTTGAAACATGTATGTAAGTATGACTAAACATCATATACATATATATATATTATAATGGTCAGATATGATAAGACACTTATGATATCTGCCATATATGGTGCCACCAGGTCATTTGAACCTGAAAAATTTATATAGTAGGCAGATACATATTGGTAAGATCCCATATTTTTATTATAATGATATATTGACCATTAGCCCATGGTGCTAGCTCATGGAGTAGCTGAACTTTATAATCTAAATCCTTAATATATACATTTAAGAGTAAAAGGATAAAATAAATAAATAAACTATTGCCAGTAATATTATGCAAAAATATTTATTATCACACGTATATAAAATTGAATTGGAGGAATAAACATTATTACTTTAGTTTGTATATTTATCATATTTAAATTTAAGTTTAGTTCACACAGCTGGAGATTCTTGTTTATACATTTTAATCTTTTGATAGACATAAATACACTACATAGGTTACCCACATAAAATTTACAAATCCATGCAGCTATTTACATCTAAGATTAAATTTTAAGTTTTAATATTTATTTTAAACTAAATGAGCATGTACATGTATACATACATGCAGCACAACCACCCACCCCAAATTATTCTAGTTCTATTATTATTAATTGAATGCATAAAAGCGTTATACTCTTATTGAGTTCCTTAAGACACTCTTTATGAGGTGTCACATTCACAAATATGAACTTATAGAGAAGGCTTAGGCAAATACATTACAACACTCAACATGAGTTATCATATTTATTGGTAGATGCCAAGGGAAATGTATATATATATAAACAAAAAAATAAAGACTTATAAATCCAATAAATAATATATTTCAACCAGAGGACTGGTTTTCATATATATATATATAATACATAACATCATTTAATCTAAGTAACAATTATACTTATTAGTTAGAAGAAAGAAATGACTGGTTTATGAGTACAGTTAAAATTATTATTTTGTGGTTTAGATAAGTAAGTTAAAATATTATTTTATGCTTTAGATAAAAGCCTACACAAATGGATAGTTGATAGATGTTTGTTTTATAATGTTGAGTATAATGCTAGATATAATAGAATTATAACAAAAATGATAAGGATACAGTAATAAATATGATAAAGCAAATGATAATAATAGTTGTAATAGAAAAGTAATAAAACTAGTAATAATATTAATAAGGATAAAAATAATTGTTATAGAATTAGTAATGATAACAACCATGAGATTGGAGAAAGTATGTGATATCAACATACAAATAGCAGATCAAGCACAACAATTCCTTTCATCTGTACTCGCTGAGGGAAAAAAGTAGGTAGAAAAAACGGGAAAAACAAAATAAAAAAGGGGAAGAGAAAAGAAAGAGAAAGAAAGAAGCCAAAGAAAGAGAAGAAAAGAGAAGAAGAAAAAAGGTAGAGAAAAATGAAAATGGTATAGTGTGAGAGAATAAGTAAATATGTAAATAAATAATAGATAGGTAGACAAATAGATAGATAGATAGATAGATAGATAGATAGAAAAATGTCTACAATCAAGCAATAACATATAATAATTATCTGTGTTAGTTTGTTATTGCTTCCACTTTTTTAATTTGTTCAGTTTATTCTAACAATTTAATGTTGAGATATTTCAAAAATTTTAATGAGCCTAACAATTTAAGATTTATAATGTCATCATCATCATCACCATCAACCATTATCAATTCACTGCAGGATGAAGGTCTTTCTAAGTTCAATCCATCTTTTTCTATCTTTAGCTTTTCTTTTCCACATCACCCCTACACATTTTCTTATTTCATCCCTCCATCTCATATGTGGTCTCTTTCTGGGTCTTTTACAATCTCTTGGAATCCAGTTTAAAATTTCAATTGTCCATCTATTATCATCTCTTCTAGCAATATGTCCAGCCCAACTCCACTTCAGACTTTTAATTATTTCAATGAGGTCAGTAACACCTGTTTGTTCTCTTACCCATACATTGCATTATCGATCTGTTCTTGTTACTCCCAACAATTCTTTGAGTGGTCTAAAGTCTCTGTATCACTCTTCTATTAAGTGTCCAAGTCTCAGATCCACAAGTGGCAAAACACACTTATTAAAAACTTTTTTTTTCAAACACAGATCCATTTTCCCTTTTAGTATCAAGTTATTTCTACCAAAAGCACTCCAACCAAGTTTAATTCTATGATTAATTTCATCCATTATGTTTCCATCTGTATTAATAATCTGACCAAGGTATTTGTAATGTTTAAATTCTTCTAACTCATCATAATCAATCTTTGTTTTCATATTTTGAGAAAATCTATTAATCATTACTTTAGTCTTTTTAACATTTATCTTTAGTCCTACTTTCCTACTTTCATCCAATAACTCCTGTAACATTTCCTGTAGCTCTAAAGCATTATTTGCAAAAACAACTACACCACCTGAAAAACCTAAATGACTTAAACAATCTCTATTTACTGTCACTCCTTTAGTTTCCCATTTTAATCCACAAAATACTTCTTGCAGCACTGCTGTAAAAAGTTTTGGAATATGGAGTCACCCTGTCTTACACCTTTTTCAATGTTGATTTTCCTACTATCATTATGTAATCTAATTGTTGCTGTTGCATTTTTATAAATATTATTTAAAATATGACAATATCCTAAATCTACATTTTGATGATCCAATGCTTTAATCACTGAAGAAATGTTTATAGAATCAAATGCCTTTTCATAATCTACAAATCCTAAGCATAATGGCAACTCATATTCATTTGTCCTTTCTATAACTTCTCTCAATACTTGAAAATGATCTACTGTACTAAAATCACTTTTAAATCCAGCTTGTTTTCTTGGTTGGTGGAAATCCAGTGTTTCCTGTAGAAGAGTTGTAATTATGTGCAGAAAGAAGTTTGCTATTAACTGAAAGAAGACCCTTTGATTCCTCTTGGAGGCCTTAAAGGAACCAAGCAGGGCGAATTCCTAATGTCCATTTCATACGTTCTTGTCATTGCAGTTGTTATTACTATGTGATTATTCATATAGTATATAAACATGGATGGGCTGCTCACCAACACGCATTAGCCAGCATGGTGAATTTATTGGATTTTTGCCTCTGAGTTTAAGAATATTTTTTTAATATACACAATCATGACAGACAAAAATAAATCATGGCCCTTATTCCCAGGAGGCTGCAAAGTCACCAACCAAGGAAGCGGTTGGTGGCCGAAGGCGGAGGGTACTAAGAATCCCCTGATTGCGAACTCAGGCTGCCATTTGATTACGACATTTTATTTTGGTACTTAAAACTGAAGATCACTTTCAAGTGAAGGAAGATAGCAAAAGTTAGAAGCAGAACTGTCTTATATTAAATGGGACATTATTGGACTTTGTGAAGTTAGAAAAAAAGGTGAAGAGACAATTGATTTAAAAAGTGGACATATACTCTACTGTAAAGGCACAAATATTGAAAATACAAGTGGAGTATGATTTATTATAAATAAAAAATGGAAGAATAACATTGTGGAGATTGATGGCATATCAGACAGAGTGGCAAGATTAGTTTTACAACTTAATAGCAGATACCAAATGCAGATAATTCAGGTTTATGCCCCAACAAGTTCTCATAGTGATGAAGTTATAGAAGATTTTTATATGGATGTACAAAAGGCTTTTGATCAGAGTAAACAACATTTTAAAATTGTTATGGGAGACTTTAATGCTAGAATTGGTAAACAAATGAAAGATGAAAATGCTGTAGGTAATTTTGGTTAAGGTAATAGAAATGAGAGGGGACATAGACTTGTGGAGTTTGCAGAAAAAGAAAAACTTTATATTACAAATTCTTTTTTTGAAAAAAATGTTTAAAGGAAATGGACATGGAAGCAGCCAAATGAAGATACAGCAGAATTGGATTATATTTTGACTAACAGAAATTACATATTTCAATATTGTAATGTTCTTAATAAATTTAACACAAGAAGTCATCATCGATTAATAAGATGTAAGATACATGTTAATGCATAACTAGAGAGACAAAAATTATTAAATAAAACAATATTTACAGTTGATATTCCTAATCTTCAGAAACATTCTATTGAATTTAAATTAGAACTTACAAATCGGTTTCAAGTATTAGTAGATTTTGAACATGATTCAGATTTGAATGTAATTAATATGAAAATAACTGATACACTTTTAAAAGCTGCAACAAAGATAGCTGGTAGAAAAAAGCAGCAACTGACCAATAAAATTTCTACTTAGACTAGAGAATTTATGAAGAAGAGAAAGATTATGAGGAAATACAACAATGATGCATTAAAAAAGATTGAATATCTCGAATTTTGTAAAATGGTGGGAAAAGAGTTGAAAATGATATATGAAAGTATAATTGTGAACTCGCAAGGAAAGCTGTAGAATAGAATAAAAGTCTAAAGAGTGTAAAACAACATTTTGATATTGGTAGGAAATTTATATCTGCAATAAGAAAAAAAGATGGCATTATTACTAAAAAGAGAGATGACATCATGAAATGTATAGAAGACTTCTATTAAGAATTACTTAGTAGTAAAGAACAAGTGTCTCCTATACCTATTATATCTCAGAATTGCCCAGAATTTTGAATGAGGAAGTGAGACATGCAATTAAATTTATGAAGAAAGGGAAGGCTCCAGGTAATTATGGAATTATAATTGATATAATAAAAGAAGCAGGTAAAGAATTATAATTTTTTTTAGCAAAGTTATATACCAAATGTTTAAATGATAAAGATGTACCAGATGATTGGAAGAATGCGGTATTAATATTAATATTTTAAAAAGGTGATAAAGAAGATATTAGAAATTACAGACCTATCAGACTTTTATCTGTTTTATACAAAATTTATAATGTGTGTATGTATATATACAATAAGCAAAATATTGGAATTAAGTCTATAATTTTACAATTATCAATATACAAATAAATAAAACAAAGACAAGCCAGTTTAAGACATAATTTTAAAAATGCTACTCAAGATAGTAGATATGACAAAAGCTGGGTATAGCTTTTATTTATTTATATATTAATAGTTTGAAAGTTGTAGACTTAATTCGAATGTTTAGCTTATATATATATACTCACAAAGAGAAATATATATATATACATAATGTATTTATTTTTAACTTTTTATCAATTCATGAATTGTCGTATAGAGTAAAAAAATTCAGAAATATCATAGTATAAGAATTAGATATCATATAAATTTACTAATTTACGATCATAAGTAAAAAATAGGCTACAAATGTGAATTATCTAAAGGAAAAATTATATATACGGAGAGAGAGAACAGAAAGCTGAAAATTAAGGACGCCTGGGCAATAGCAATATTTGTGTATATGCGCATATTCTCAACAAATTTATTTTTCTTATTATTATTTAGAAGCTCAAATTATTCCAAGATAATATCAATCTAAAATTTGACTGAGTTTGCATAATAATATTGTATAAAAAAATTAAAAGAAAAAAGCGAAATTGGAACTGGATTTAATCATACATTTAAAGAAATTATAATTTATTGCTGGAAGTCATTTACATACTATAATAAAAAGTGGTAATATCATTTCTAATGAGATATTGTGGCTTTCGGCTATGAAGTGTTTTAGTTCACCTATTGACTGTCATTTGTGGCTGTTAATATTATAACTTGAAAATAGATTGATGACTTAGTTTTTTTAAAAAATCTTATTAATTAAACCTATATACAGTAAAATATTCTAAAAGTAATCTTTAGTCTTTTTTAATGGCGATACGTAAAGCTTTAGAAACAGTTTACACTATATTACTAATATTTTCTTTTCGATATCTACATTTTTTATAATTTATTTCTACCTATTTAAATTTGCTTTTCCATTTTTAAAAATTTAGTTCAAGGTCACATGTTTTCCTCATCCATATTAATTAATAACTAATGTCACTTCACCTATACCCTTTTTTTTTTTTTTAAAGAATTCAAGTCATAATTTAAATGAAAATACGATATAACATTAAAAAAACAACAATCCCGAATTGCATTATCATTTGTGTCATATATATATTTATTTAATCGCTAAATGTTACCTTGAAATGTCGGTTATACTATGTTGAATAAATGATTCTTATAACAGAAATTACGCAATATTAGGTTCAGTTAGTCATATGAATGTCTTACTGCTTGGAAATTCTGTCTGCTCGGAGTTGGTTATTATTTTCTTTGTATAGTTTAACACCTCAAATATTTTGTACTAGTCAATAATTTAACCCTGATCCGTCTAACATTGTGAGTATTGTAGGCTAGTTAATTTTTAATTCTGTATAGTTTAGCACAATGGTAGAATGACGATTCAAAAATTAAAAGGTTCTGGATTTAATTCCTGCTTAGAAAAATAAAATAAAATCATATTTTAGTCCAATAAATGGAATAGTTCCATTTAATCTTCTACTAAATCCTCAAATATCACTTGACCTCTAGATCTACTAACTATACAACTAGTATAAATGTTATCTTTATTTAGGTTTTGTGTGTCTGTGAATAAATAGTGCATATATATATGACATTTACCTGAAGATTAATTTTAGTGCAGAAAAATGTAGTTCAATTCTTTTTATAATTTTCTTTGTCTATTATCGGTACTATATCTTTGTTTTAATAATTTCATATTTGATGAAAATACAATTTTTCTTCCCCAATCACTACCATTTTTTATTATTATTATTATTATTATTATTATTATTATTATTATTATTATTATTATTATTATTATTATTATTATTATTATTATTATTATTATTATTATTATTATTATTATTATTATTATTGTTGTTGTTGTTGTTATTATTATTATGTTTTCAAAGGCTTTTATTGTCTCAAAAGAATACAACATTAGTGGTTACATAGTAAATTAACTGCTACAAGTTGATTACAAATTTTAACATTTACATTGTCATTTTTCATAGAGTTCTTTCTGGATTTACATGAGCTTAGAACATAGTCCTTGTCTACATATAATATACTGGATTGTTCATTCTTTATAACTTTGCTGTTTGTCTGAGCATGGACCAAGTAGCTGCATAAATATCCGGGCTGGTGATCTGCTTGTCTCTAACTTGAATTTTAATTAACTTATTCTCAAATGTGGCTGGATGCCTTCTGGGGTTATTATCCAATATGAATGCACACCTAGTGCACCAAAGTGCATATAAGACAAATGTTGAGACCCATATGGCTGGTTTAGACCTACCTTTGTAAGTTGACATAATTTACATCATTGTAGTGTTTTGTTTTCTATATTTTCCCCTGCAGAATGCATCTAGTCTGCTCCATGGCCTTGCAGTTGAAAATTATATGCTGTAAAGTCTCCTCAGCCATATGGCAAAGGCCACAGAAAGGATCAACTGACCTATAAATTCTTCTGTGATGTAAAAAATATTTAGTAGGTAAAGCATTCAAACTCATCTTGATTATAAAATCTAGGAACTTAGGTTCTAGTTGCCATTTTTTGTATTGCTTGATCAGATATTTGTTTCCTATTTGTAGTATTGATGGGATCTCCTCATTGTCATTATTTTGATGTATAAACTTATATATTTCCCAATATTTATTCTTTTGTTCAAATTGATCCGGGATTGTTCTTTCTCTCCTGCATTGGTAGATGGTGACTGCCAAAAAACAATCTTTTGGAGGAGGTCTATCTGTAGGTGTTATCTGCTCTAAGTGTCCTAATTTAGGAAATTGAGTGAGTATAGCAATTATAGCATTCCTTGTTTTGAATGTTTGAAATGTTTGTAAGCTATGCAATCCCTGTCCATTTGCTATAAGAGGGCAATTGAGTTTTGCCATTGAAATTGCCACCATCTTTTCCCCCAGATAAGCTTGCAACCTATGGAATTAATGCATGCCATAAAGTTTTTTGAAAATTCAACTACAGACATATAATATATTATCTTGGTTATTATAAGCTTGTTAATCAGTTGCACCTTTGCAAATATGGACAAATATGCCTTTGAGAGTGATTCAGCTATGCTTTTGACTTCCAGTGGCTCATAGAAAAAAAGAAAAGCCTAAAAATGGAGTAGGTTTTGCTTGATACATTGATCCACATGGCCTTCCAGTGAGTAGCGTCCAGGCTGCAGTATTTTCTAGGTTTATTCTCATTTCATATTGTTTTGAGAATTGTTCAAGCACTTCCTGAAGCTGTGGTATTTGCTTCTTGGATGTCAAGAAGACTGTGATATCGTCCATGTATGCGAGACATGCAATCGTCTGTGTTGTACCAGGAATTTTAACTCCAATGATTATGCTATTGATTTTTTCAATAAGTCGATTGATATAATAAATAAACATGAATGCACTCAGAAGAGATCCCTGGGATAGTGATTGTGTTGGGATGAATGAGGGTGAATTTCTGCCATTCATAGTAACATAAAATTCTCTGCCTAGTATCAAGTTTGCAGTCAAATATAGCAGAGCTTTGGGTATTTTAGTCAGCCTAAGCATATCCAATAGCACAGGGATTCTCACTGAATCGAAAGCTGAAGCAATATCTATCTGCATCACCACTGTGTTGTATTTTTTCCTCACCCTAGTGGATATCATCATGGTCTTGAATAACAATGCTGCTTGAACTGTTGATGATGTCTTCTTTGCAAATTGTGATTCACTGATGGCTGGTAAAATATAAGGCTCAATCTTATCTTTTATAATCTTTTTCAATATTTTAATAGGAAGTGGCCCCATAGATATTGGTCTAAGCTCATTTTGCATTATTATGCCTTTCTTTTTCTTATTATATGGCACTATTGCCATGGGGTATATCCCTGTGGTTGGCTTAATTTCTTGAGCAAGATGGTTTGCTAAATCCTTGAGGTATTTAGCTGTAAAAAACTTAAATAATAATAATAATAATAATAATAATAATAATAATAATAATAATAATAATAATAATAATAATAATAATAATAATAATAATAATAATAATAATAATAATAATAATAATAATAATAATAATAATAATAATAATAATAATAATAATAATAATAATAATAATAATAATAATAATAATAATAATTATTATTATTATTATTATTATTATTTTCTAGATGTTAAAAAAAACACTCATTGAAATCTTTCTTAATTCTTTAAAATAGTGCATCTCATTCTACCTTAATCATATTTTCTTTTATTTATTTATTTATTTATTTATATTGAAATTAGTGACAATTTACCATCCTGACACCAAGTGAGAACTTTTAAGCCAATAAACATCACATCATCACCATTTCTTATGCTTGCTTGTAACTGTTAATAAACAGTTATTACTCTCCATACAGTATTATGCACAAGCCTTTTGGCATCCACTGATTTCTCTGGCTTGTACTGAATGGCAATACTGTATGGTGAGAAACTTTGTAAATACTCTTTAATAAAAATATACAATATAAATGTATATTAAAATATATAAAATTTCCACTCCATTACACATTCTTGAAATGTATGAATAAAGACATAGGGAAAATATGCATGATATTGGTGTAAGAGGAGGTCTAATTACCTTTATATTTTGCCAAGCTCCCCTTGTGTACATTGTATGTTGCATATAATAGAACATGTTTTATTGATAAATTCTGCTGATGGTAAAATATGTATTATTTGCAGTATTGCATGCATTCAGTACTTTTCAACATGTGCATATATAAATAAGATACATTTCTATATATATGGTAAGCATATTTAAATTAAGATTATATTATAGACAACATTTAAAAAAATCTAATTATTAATAATAAAGTGAGAGAACACATTTACATATATTTTTACTTTGCATTTCTTTATTCATTTGTTTTCACTCAAGAAGTCCATCCAGAATTTAATGCAATAAGGTTCTCAGATTGATTCCTGTTTTGATATTTCTGGCACCCAAATTTCTTATTATGGTCTCTCAAACAATAACCCTTTCAAGAATTCAAAAAACAAAAATAATATATAAAAAATATTTATAATGAATGCTTTTATTTACTATGGGAACTAAAAACTAATAAAATAAATATTTCTTCTACCACAAAGAAGGATTTTGTATTTGAAATAAAAGTGTAAGGTTCCAGAAATTAATTAAGTCAATCCTTTGTTACTTAATTAATCTCTGGTTCCTTCCCCCACCCCCTTCCCATAAATTTTTATTTCGAATTACATATAAAAACTCAATTGTGGTTGACGAAACATTTATTTTCTTGGTTTTTGGTTCTCATAATAAGTAAAGATATTCATTATAAATATTTTTATATATATATCAATATTTCATTTTTACCATTAAGGTTGTAATCACATTTGTTTATATTTCATTTTTAAATAAGCTAAAATAATTTTAGATTGAAAGTAAAATCATAAGTATTAAATCAACCTTATTTTGTTCGTCGATCTACTGCTGTGAATTTAAAAAACTCAGTAAGCAATCTAAAATATTTTAGTGTCACATTGTAATACCACGTGATTTGTATCAAATTTCAATAAATTCTGTTGTATATAAATATATTAAATTTCAATTGTAAAATTTTATTCTAACTTAAATAAAAATATTACAAACAAACAGATATTCTAATTTAAATAAAAACATTTATGAGATAATCGCTAATATCACTATTACAGTATAAAAACATTTAATAATAACAAAATTATTATATCAAGTATTTACTTTTTTTAGTAAAATGAATTATGATGTATCAGGCTTGTATCACAATTAAATAAGTTTTAGGCTATATTCTTTTTCTTTACTAATCTTTTTAGCTGTCTTGTTATCAGACTCTAGCCTTTAAAGTTTGTTTTTTGTTTGTATTAACTTCAGAATTTATAAAGACATCATTACAATATTATTATTCATTTCTTTATTATCATTTAAACTCTTAAACTTTCTGACACAATATAAGATAAATCAACAATTTTTTTTACTTAAGAAAGATATTTAATAAAATTTTATTAAGTTTGATAAAACATTTTAGTTTTCTACTGAGAAAACATTTTATTGTGTACATTTCTGTATACATCAAATTTATAAAGGATAATAAATTGAAAAATAAAATGTAAGTGCTCTTGACGTATCTGATGAAATGTTCTAAATAAACATGAACATATACAGCACTCCAAGATAGATAAATGGCTTCACTACGTAAAATTTATTAAGTCTGTAAATTGGTCTACAATGATCAAGCTGATAAAATGCAAGTTAAACAAAAATTACTTTTCTTTTTTTCTATTTCTCATGTTTTCTCTCTAGCATACATAAATATACATAATTAAATTGATGCAACCTACAAATCATAGCACAGCAAATATTCCACACAAACACATAATTTAAACTAAACATCTTGATGGTCCTCTATGCAGTTAATGTGAATTGTTTTATTCAAGATCTAAAAGTATGAATATTTCATCAATTTATGTTGTGTGGTATATTTCTCAAATGAAGAATGTTTGCAGCATTGTGATTAGAATATTGTATCAATTTAATTGCTTACACATGTACACTGATATATATATAAATCAACAATCTCAACCTGTTGCCAAGGCAACTGCAACAGAATGGGATTGTTGATTGGGGCTTCCACTTTTATTGGTAAAAGGAGGTTACTATGACAACAGATTGAGATTGTTGATTGTTATTGATATTGGGGTTGTCTAAGCATTGACTAATTTTAATGAAATATATATATATTCACTACTTGTCAATAAATGTTTCAACCATTAAATAAACCAATATTTATTGCCAATGATGGAAATGGAGGGTGATCTAATTTAAAACCAGATTTTTAAATCAGCATACTATTCAAGTTTTACCTGAAATTGAATCATAGACTATTTAAAATCTATGAAAGAAATTATAATAAAGAAAAAAACAAATTGTTAAATCATTAAAATTTATAATGTTTTAAATATGAATAGAAAACAAATGCAAATTTTCTTAATGATGTGTAAGGGCTTCAATTGTTACCTTCATTTTTGTCTAAAATTCAAACTTCAGATAACTTGCATATACAATATGCACTCACACACACCACATATATTTATGTAACTTCCATTCTTGATCAGCAAACTAAATTCTGTCAATAAACATTTCACTATCCCCGCTAATAAAGTAGAGTACTAAAATATCTGAAGGTTTGTAATGATGGTATATTATAAGATGTGATATGTTGGACTATTTCCATCATTTATGAGTAAATGTTGAATGTATAGAAAATTTTAAACTTTATTTAAACTTTCCAAACATAAACAACTTGTTAGTAGTAATAACACACAAATAGACAATATAGGTTAGTAATTACACTACGAAATAATTACTAACCTGTATTGTCTATTTGTGTGTTATTACTAACAAGTTGTTTGTATTTGGGAAGTTTAAATAAAGTTTAAAATTTTTTATACATTCAACATTCACTCATAAATGATGGAAATAGTCCAACGTAGAGTACTAAAAGGTTTATCGACAGTACTTGGTTCTTTGTTCAAAACCGAGGTTACATATAAAAGTTGGAAATAACGTTGTATTTATTATATATAATAAACAATTATATAATAAACAGTTTAGAATAGAAGAAAGTAAAATAATAAGGTATTTTGCGTGTAAAAAATTTAATATCGTTTCAGATAATTCAGTAAACACATGCAGGTTTTTTGGTTATAGAACAGATTTAAAGTTTGATCAAGAATTCTATAGTCAAATGAAATACTTAAATTTTCATCAAGGACAATAGTTTTCCTTAACGCCCTTCTTTCATAGCACAACAGATTAATATAGCATTTATTGTTGTTTTTTGTTGTTCATTTTTAGAGCTGGTTCAAATTACAATTTTCTTTTTGGATGTTGACATCAGCGTTATAAAATAATGAAACTTTTTTTCTTCTTATAAATATATGTAACATTAAAAAATTTATATTTACCGACTATTTGCTATAAACTTTAAAGCTTAATATAAATGTAAACCAGTTTGTGTAAACAAAGTATTATTGTATAGTTAATTTATCATTTGATTGTTATAAGTTTGGTGTACCGCCCAACAATAGCTAAACCACTGTCAGAGGTTTATTATTCTGTTTTGCACACGGAAAATAGTGTGTTGGAATATTTATGTATTATACATAGAGTTTGATTTATATATACATTTAATTTATATACATATATTCTTTGGAAAAATCTTATCGTGCATAGGTAGTCCATGCGCTTGCTATGTTTGTGACCATTGCTATCATTATTCTTCTACCAGAGGGCAATGGAAAAACTTTCGCTCTGCAGTGAGCTATTTTTTTTTTTTTTAAATTCTTTTCAATAAATGGGTATTCATCTATCGCTAACTAGAAAAAACACAAAAATGGTGACTCTCTCAAATCCTTTTCACATGTAAATTGGCAAGCCTGATGAATATTGCCTTAGGATTTTTTCCAGGTCTCAACTAATCCAGCTAACTACCTAACTTTAGTCAGCAAAAGGATACCTAACTCTTCCTAGCTGGAGATTAAAAGAGGAATGGAAAACCACTCAACCCCTCATTATGCAGCGTTCTTCTTGACTGTTCTTCTATAGGGGGCTGTTGGAGAAGGGTCTTTATATATATAAGATTTTTCTTTCGGATACATTTTTAAAATTGATTTTGCTCATAAATATAATATTAACATATAGACATCAAACATTGTACAATCTTTTTAAAATTATATTTTTAAAAAAAAAAAAAAAGTTAACAAGGAAATAAGAAAATTTATACTTACATTCATTTCGTGACGCAACTTGTCTTGAATAGCAGAATTTCACGCTAGGTTTATATATGTGTATAAAAAAGGTGAAAGGTAAAATAATGGATTTTCCCAATGAACATATATCCAATTATTTCCTCGTCATACATCCTTTTTTTATATATGTAAAAAATTACAACAGAGGCGTGAAGACAAAGCAAACTTTGATTCTTAGAAAACAAGTTAAATGCGTAAATTATTGATGGGAAAAGTCTTAAGGCGATTTTTTAAACTATTTTCTTTAAGTGAAAGTAACACTAAATACATTATTAAGTTTTTTAAGTTTTATAATTGTCAATATTTTTTTGTTTACCTATACTTCATTTATTGAAATATTAATATGCAACATATGTGCGAAAGTGTTTATTAATCAGCTTCCGGGGTTCAAAATTTCTATTGCTAAAATATTTTAGTTCATTTCCTCTTACAATAATTGTGAGCATATATATACAGTCATCTGATAAGTTTATTTGTGTCATACCAATAATCTTTCATTTCTGTTGAGTTTTAAATAGGTAGAACGTTATATTAGAAGGAATAGAGATATCTATCTATCTATCTATCTATCTGTCTATCCATCTATTCGTTCATCCGTCCATCTGTCTATCTATCTATCTATCTATCTATCTATCTATCTATCTATCTATCTATCTATCTATCTATCTATCTATCTATCTATCTATCTATCTATCTATCTATCTATCCATCCATCCATCCATCCATCCATCTATCTATCTATCTATCTATCCATCCATCCATCCATCTATCTATCTATCTATCTATCTATCTATCTATCTATCTATCTATCTATCTTGTCAAGACTGTTTATTTATTTACATATTTATCGATCTATCCATTCATCCTATTATTCCATTCATTTATCCATTTATCTATCTATCTATCTACCTATAAGCAATAAACAAATAGTGACAATGTAAATACTTATGAAATAAAGATAACCATTATTAAATCTTCAAAAGCCATTTACAATTTTCATAAATTTTATTAATCGCACATTATTTTGGTGAAACGATCAAATATATTCCTCCAGAATACATGTTTTGAATTCAACCGTCCTCGTTCAATTCCCATGAAAAATACGAGTCTTTAATTCATCTATCTTATTTAATAATGCTCATAATAAGAAAAAACATGTAAGACTGTTAAATTAAGATTCAAACAAACATTAAATGAATTATATTAATGATAGGTTGGTTTGGTCTTTTATCATAGAAATAGGATAACAATAGATCGGCCTGAAACGCTTATCCTGCAAGGATGACATCGAATTTTGCATCAAAGTAACAAGTATTATAAAATTTGTAAATGAAATTTTGAAAATTTGATAGCACTTCATTTGTTCCACAATGTAGCAAAGTGGTGTTGCTGAAATGTTTATCAAATGCGTTTGATTTATTGGTCAAGATTGGAGGTTAGATATAAATTTGAAAATAATGCTTAATTTATTAATATATTATAAATATTTGACTTAAAATTCTTCAGTTGCATATTTAAAATGAGTAAATAATGGAAGCTAGCTGTTTTGAAATGCAACTCTAATACATTTATTCACAGAGGACTTAACTGAAAATTTTTTAATTTTTGAGGTAATTTGTATTATATGTGTATATATATAAAATTAAGAGCGTGCTAGTAAGCTCTAAAAAAGTTTTTTTTTTTAATTTTTATGGTTAAAAAAAAGACTTGTTTAGAGCTTCTTAGCCTGCCCTTAATTTTACATATTTGTAAATACATGCTATCTATATATAAGTCGTGTTAATTTTTATGGTTAAAAAAAAGACTTGTTTAGAGCTT
This sequence comes from Epiperipatus broadwayi, assembly GCA_028023455.1. Taxonomy (NCBI): domain Eukaryota; kingdom Metazoa; phylum Onychophora; class Udeonychophora; order Euonychophora; family Peripatidae; genus Epiperipatus; species Epiperipatus broadwayi. The sequence continues at coordinate 30,529 of JAQFVV010000740.1, read as the reverse complement.
CTTAGCCTGCCCTTAATTTTACATATTTGTAAATACATGCTATCTATATATAAGTCGTGTGACATCTGATTTCATATATGACCATATATATATTGAAAGAAATAACAATAAAATTGAAAAAAAAAAAATGAAAGAAATAACAATAAAAGGAAAAGCAAGGAAGCTATGCTAATATATGAATACAATCAGGACTTAATCAATAGGCAGGTAGCAAACGTTAAGATGACAGAAATTATGGGAAGGTTAACCTTTTCAAATATTAGTTGACAAAGGTGACGAATAGAAAGTGCTCCTAAGTGATGATTATATTTTTTGTACTTTTCAAAATTTTTGATTACTGTCTTTATTAATATTTAATTATAAGATTCCAATATATTGCTTTGAAGAAATACAGACATCGATTTGCAATATTATATATATATATAATACTAGTCAACACTTAGACAATCTCAATAGTAATACCAATCAACAATTTCAAACTGTTAACAAGGCAACCTCTTTTTAATTATGAAGAAGGAATCCCACCCTTACTAATAGTCTAACATACTTATATAGACACCAAAGATTGCAATTTGACTACAGAGATTGAAAATACTGATACAAAAAGTTAAAAAAAACCTCTTTAACTTGTAAATACAACCTATTCTGAATATAGACTAATAAATAGCGAATTATAACATTAGAAACTGAAGTTATAAATTTCAAACTGCACTCAAAGTATTACTTAAGTAATAAGTGTAGTAATGCTCAAGACTAAATGGGTTTGTAAGTAATCATTAAAAACCGGTCAACACTTGGATAATATCAATAACAATCAACAATTTCAAGGTGTTGTCAAAGCAATCTCTTTTTAGCAATAAAGGTGGAATACCCACTTTATTTAAATCTTTACTTTGATATATAACATTTGGTATGATATTACAAAATAGGTATTAACTTATCATCATTGATAATCTAGCCAAGTCATTTCAGAAAATCTTCACGAGTCTACCTATCTTTTGTTTTGGGAATATAATTGTGTTAAGGTATATTCTATGCATTTTAGTCACATAGGTAGGCTGATGAACTCAAAGTCTTGAAACAGTCAGCTTGTGCAATCCAACTGTTTCACCTACTATATTCTATAGTAGTATTTCTATTCATATAACCACCACCAAATTCTCGTATATCTCATTAATAATATAAAAACCTGGCTAAATGTAAACCTAAATGGGTTAACTATGTATGTGTGCATATATATCTACATATAGATAGAAAATTGCATTTATATTAGTAAATCTCTAAAATTACACACACACATATATATATATCTCTAATAACATTTAAATGAAAAACGAGTTGTATGTGTAACTTAAGACTACATATATCCTAGAAGAATAGTGTTAATAGAATTTAAAACATTAAAGTTTCTTTATTTTAAAATATTTATTAAATTAGTAATATTTGAAATTATATATTTCTGCATATATCACTAAATTAAACGGTCGAGGTATATATATAACAAAATGTTTTTCCCAAATGTTAGATTTGTTTTTCTAGTCAAAGTGACTCCAGAAAAATTAATCCTTCCCCATATAAAATTGACCCAATTGTTATTTTGAGTTAAAATTATATTTGAATTAAAAGATTGCATAAATTACTGCATGTCACGGAGGTTAATTTACCTAATTAAAAGTTTGATACAGCAGGCTTCCATGATTACTGGCAATAAACAAATAATCTGGGAAAACTTGTCTAAAATATAATATAATGAAAGAGAGGGGGTAGAGGGATATATATAAGCTGCTGCAGCCATCTTAAAAGGAACTCAGTCTAATATTTTAATGAAGTACTCATAAGAGAATTAATAAAGATCATGTTGGGATAGAGGCCCAAAATCTTGTCTTTCTGCCTCCGATGAGAAGCTGCCTGTTGTAAAGAAAGATGAGGTAACAGCTGTAGCCACCTAATGGTGTCCTAAGATCAAGAGATAACCTGCCCGCAGAGAAAAAAAGAAAATGGTAATCATTCATTCAAATTTAAATCTTCAACTAAACTCAAGTCTAAAATGCTAGCTAACTCTAAAGTAATAGCCATAATAACTATAATAATAATGTAAACTAAACTTGTTCTGAATATATTTTAATTTTTGATTTAACCTAAAATCTTGCCTTGTTTTCAAATTTGATTTCATTCTCAACCCAATTTCTAAATAGCATATTGATTTGATAACACATTTAATTTATTAAGTTGAATATTTTATGTCTGGGTTTACTTAGGTATGATTCATTTGGTTTTGTGTATTTAATTTAATTTGTTTAAAATCATTTATTTTCAATGTTTAATAATTTTGTTACATATGATTTAAATGACCTATTTTAGAACAATAATTAAAATTCTCAGTTATTTTATATTTTAAGTTAACGATAATATTTACTTTTGTTAAATATAAACAACTTCTAACTTTTAAATGAAATCAATCAAATTTCAACTAATTTAACAGAAACTTCTTTTAAAATATGCTAAAACAAAGCTAAATTTCAGATTTCACTTCCATGAAATCTTATATTATTTGTATCTTGCATTTCCTAAATCTATGCCAAATTTTATTAAATTTTACTTATTTTATTGTTTATGCTATATGTATTCGAAACCGGTTTTTTTTTTGTAATTAAATCATTAGTGAGAAGTAAATGTAGATTCTAACCTATTTATATTTATAATGGTGCATATATTAACGCACAAACAAAGAACCCTGTTTTGAAATGGATAAAATGTCTTAATCAAGATATAATTATTAACTTACCAGATAGATTTGCTTTTAAATATGATATTTAAATGATATCTAGTTGAGATGATAAAATGCAGCATAAATCTATAATACTATATTATTATTTCCCTTACTATGCTGTAGTTCCCGTTAAATAAATAAAAGCCTATATAGATAGCCTTATACTTGGATTCATAAATTTTCCTTAATAGTATAGTTTTGAATACTATCATATAAACTGATGAGGGATAGTTTCATGAAGGAAACTATTACTTAGCATCTTAATTTTTATTCTATGATTATGTTGTCAGTGGGGCATATGAGTCCTTTAGAAATGCTATGGCATAACTCACTTGTTGCTGCATTTCTTTACTGGGCATACGCGTTAGGGCTACACCAGTACACTTAGTTCAGGCAATTATCTTCCTCAGATGGGATTGGTACATCCTCCCATTCTGCATCCTTAAGTAATAGAGCATGAGACTCCTATGGAGCATAAGACTCCCACTTAAATAAATTGCTTGATCAGCCAGACTAAAGGTCTCCATTCACAGCAATGAGTTCAGTCAAAGGGAACCGGTACTTGATACGAATCCCATAAAGAAGGCACATATATGACAAGCAGGGACCCAGAGCTATGTATTATATATGCCTTAGTATCTAAATTCTGGCTGCCCATAATCAGTTCACCTTCCCGTTATAATTGTTATTTTAGCTTTGACCTGAATTCGAATCCAATTTGATAGGCAAATTATCTATATAGAGAGTACATTTATTATTCACACTTAAGTTAAATACTATATTATTTATACTTAATGATAATCATCTCCACTAACTATTAAAGCGGATCTATATCCAATTAAATAGCATAAACTAGGCATAGATAATCATGAGCAAATTCACTTCATTGTAAAAATTAATATTAATGCTCATAAAAGTATAAAATCTAAATGTATTGTTATTTCATCACGTGTGAGTGATTTTCATATATATATAAAGCTAAATAAATTAACATTTGTAACCTAGAAATTATAATCACTTGTGTGTGATCAAAACACTATATATACATGTACCAGAAGTGCCTGAATATTAAACTGTGACCTACGAGTGATATATATATGTTAGGAACCTATTAGTTTGTAACCTAAAATTTATAATCACCTGCAAGTGATTTCATATACCAAACATATATGTAAACCAAGTTATGTAGGCCATTCCTAAGATTATATCTAAAACCATCATTTGCATGTGAACCCAAATTTAATGTCAACATACTTTAACCATCTGCGTGTGAGAACAACCATTTAACCATTGTAATATTGTTTATTTATTATTTTAAAACTTAACTTTTATTAAATTAACTTTAAATTTAAATTGGATTCATGTCTTAGTCTTGCTCACCCACTCATAAACATTATATCATTTGATAATGATTTATTATTAGTTATTGAAAATCATTTCATTGTTTAATAATCATATACTAGCCACATGATACCTATATAGCTATACTAGATAGAATATCAGCTTTTCTAGTCTTTTGCTCAACTGATGTGCTATTGCTGGCACATGAAGAAGGGAAATACTGCTATGGCCTCAACTGTGTCATCTGCAAGATGGCAAATCTCTGAGCAATGGTGGAGGAACTAGGGTTAGGCCAGAGTCATGGCATCCATCACTGTAAACTGGTCAGCCTTAGGATGATTTACCCAAGTTCTAGGTTTTGTTCAGTGAATGCACAGATTTGACCATTACAGATTTTTTTCTCCCGGGTATGCCGCCACAACTTGAGGCTTTCGAAAATAGACCTATATGCATGAGATAGGAGATAGATTTTTCAGGGTATGGATGCCCATCCGTCAGGCTTAGTTAATCATTCCACCAATGTAAATGCTCGTGCTCTACATATATATTTATAAAGTAACCATAAATAGGTGAAGACCCTCAAACTGGAATTGTATAGGTCAAGTAGTCCGATGTAGTGGACATTACATTTCAATGGCAGCAATTTTAGAGTAACCATAAATAGGTGAAGACCCTCAAACTGGAATTGTATATGTCAAGCAGTCTGATGTAGTGGATGTCACACTTAAATGGCAGCAATTTTAGAGTAATCATAAATAGGTGAAGACCCATTTGCTGAGTTAAAGTTATATATGCCTGTTCTGAAAGCATTTACTGGATAACAAATGCATCCTAAAATAAGTAGAAACTCTTTACGATTATAGGAATATTATGAACATGTATATGCTCACTGATATAAGTCTGTTGATTTTTTAATAATGGCCTAACAGGATAGATAAGGGCCCTATGGAATGCTTAAGGTTTTACAAGATGGATAGGTTGCACAAACAAGAAAGTGAAGGTCCTGTGCCTGTAGGTCTGAAAAGCCATTTATATACATCTTGAAATAGAAATTAAGTAGGAAAGTATGGCTGGATGCATAGGATATCAATCTGTGGCATATTAAAATCATTTTATGTATATCTCACCTGCTGATAGCTGGTGCCCAATGTGATTTTAGGGAACTAAAAATTATTCTCACACAAATTTATTGTCAGAGGGAGAGAAAAAAAATTATATATGTTTTGTCAAAATTTTATAATGACCATGTGAGTCGAGACTGACATGAGCAGGGTTGAGGCAAGAAAATTGGGCAAGATATAAATATATGAGTGTTTGGTGTACAAAATTTCTTAAACCACAGGATGAAATAAATAGTAATTCTAATAATTATAACAATAATACCCCAAGTAAGAATGAAGAAGGGTGTATGCAGCAACAGACCAGATGGTGAGTTGAGTTTTAAAATATATTTTATATTAAAATTTTTTTATGTGTTAGTATTGAAGGGATATATATATAAAATGCTGGGCAAGGTTAACAGTATAGATAGTAGTTAAGTTGAGGACATCTAGATAGATGATAAAATTGGGTGGGAATAGAAAGCTAAGGTAGACTTGTTGGGGAAAGAAAGACAAGACCCCCACATATAGAGCTGAAATCTTATCAAGAATGGAAAGCAATAAGGAAGAGAGAATAGAAGAAATAGGGGAAGGCAATGGAAAAATAAAAGAAGTAATGAGAAAGTATAAAGCAGTTGTAGAAGAAAGGCTAGAAAAAGTAGGATGAAGGTGGAAGGTGTTCACAAAATGGACAGGAGCAACAGAGGTGATTCAAGAAATTAAGAGCAATGCCAAATATGAAAGAGAAGAGAGAAATTTATGATGAAACAGTAATGTTAGAAAAGTTAGCAGAGTATATGGAGTTATGGTATTGTGATAATCTATGTAGAGAAAGTAGAAGAGAAAAGAAAATCTTAGAATTGGGAGATAGGTACAAAAAGAAATTGCCAGAATAGAAGAAGTTTACAGGCAAAATACTTTGAACATAGAAATTTTTTTTAAGAAGCATGTCAGGGATGTAGAGTATCATAAAGAAAGGGAGAAAGAAGATAGAGAAAATAAAGGAGAAAAGGAGAGCCAGAATAAAGAAGAAAAAGAGAGAAAGGATAGAGAAGAAAAGGCAATAAGAAGAAAGGGAAAGATAAGAAAAGAGAAAACAGGGAAAGAGTAGAAAAAGAAAATGAGAGAAAGAAAAAAGAAAGAAAAGAGCAAGAGGAAAGAAAATAGAAGAAACAGGGATAAAGGTTAAAACAAGGCTAGTAAGTGGAGTTATAAAGCTTCACCAAGAAATAAAGGAAATAGAAACTTATTTGAGCATAGGCTAAAGAAAGGGAAAGATATAGTTAGGGAGCGTGATCTAAGAATGGACAAGGGGCTAGAATATAAAGAAAATTATAAAGGGATAGTTGAAAAATTAGATGTAAAAGAAAGTGACATAAAGATAGAAGACAAGATACATCAAGATGAATTAAAACTGGCAATGACACAGGTAGGAGGTTCTCATGTGGTAATAGAAAGGAAGGAGAATATAAAGCCAGGGGAAAGCCACCTTAAAAGAATAGATAGTAGAAGTGAGACAGAAAGAGTAGTAGCCATCAGATTAGATAATAAGAGACGGAAACAGGAACAAAGCTTATGCAAGAAGTATGAAGGTTGGGGCTATAAAAGGAGTATAGGGAGGAAGATAGACCATAAGAGGAAAATCAAACAAATTATATTAAGATCCTTTTGAGAAAAAAAAGCCGAGTGGAGAAAGATAAGCAGGAAAAACAAAACAGCAGATAGAGAGCGAGGGAAATCGCCAGTGTGTGAAGTTGTACGATGAAGAAAGGAATATTATGAAGGAATAAGTAGCAAGATGAATAAGCAGAGATTGAAAACTAATAGAAAAAATAAGGAAGAAGGCAGAGAGTGGTGGAGACTGCAAGTAAAATTGGTAAAAGTAAGAGAGAAATGTTATGAAGAGATAGATCAAAATAAATATGGAAAGAGAGAAAGAAAAGGCAGTTCAAAACTAAGACACAGCAGGGCCAAATGAAAAATAAAACCATAAGACATAGGTAAAAATCGTGTGAGATGGTAGTTAGGACCACAGACCCTACTTAAGGATTTGGAAAATTTGTAAATAATCATTTATAGAAATATGTAGTTAATAGGTAGGATTAGTATAAAATGGATTTTGTTTTGTTCTCACTAAATCAGAGATAAGAAATATAGTCATGTTTTTCCCACGAGTGTATTGAAAGTTGAGTGAAAAATAGTGTAGAATATTTTGAGCTTCCTTAATAAAATTTATTTGATACCCGAAGTAAAAGCTTTGTAATAGTAAAATTCCATAAAGTTCCTGTGAGTTTGAGGATATGAAACAGTCAGCTTGTGCAATCCAACTGTTTCACGTACTATATTCTATAGTAGTATCTCTATTCATATAACCACCACCAAATTCTCATATATCTCATTAATAATATCATAAAAACCTGGCTAAATGTAAACCTAAATGTGCTAACTTAGTGTGTGTGCATATATATCTACATATAGAGAAAAAATTGCATTTATATTCGTAAATCTCTAAAATTATGCATATATATATATTTCTAATAAAATTTAAATGAAAAACGAGTTGTATGTATAACTTAAGACTACATGTATGATAGAAGAATAGTGTTAATAGAATTTAAAACATTAAAGTCTTTTTATTTTAAAATATTTATTAAATTAGTAATATTTGAAATTATATATTTCTGCATATATCGCTGAATTAAATGGTCGAGTTACATATATAACAAAATGTTTTTCCCAAATGTTAGATTTGTTTTTCTAGTCAAAGTGATGCCAGACAAATTAATCCTTTCTGATATAAAATTGACCCAATTGGTATTTTGAGTTAAAATTGGATTTGAATTAAAAGATTGCATAAATTACCATGTGTCATGGAGGTTAATTTGACCTAATTAAAAGTTTGACACAGCAGGCTTTCACAATTACTGGCAATAAGCAAATAAGCTAGGAAAACTTGTTTAAAATATAATATAATGAAAGAAAAGGGGTAGAGGGATATATATAAGCTGCTGAAGCCATCTTAAAAGGCACTCAATCTAATATTTTAATAAAGTACTCATAAGAGAATTAATAAAAATCATGTTGGGGTAGAGGCCCAAAATCTTGCCTTTCTGCTTCCCACGAGAAGCTGCCTGATGCGGATAAAGATGAGGTAACAGCCATAAACACCTAAAGATGTCCTAAGATCAAGAGATAACTTGCCCACAAAGAAAAGAAGAAAATGTTAATCATTCATTCAAATTTAAATCTCCAACTAAACTCAAGTCTAAAATGCTAGCTAACTCTAAAGTAATAGCCATAATAACTATAATAATATAATAATAATGTAAACTAAACTTGTTCTGGATATATTTTAATTTTCTGATTTAACTTAAAATCTTGCCTTGTTTTCAAATTTGATTTCATTCTCCACCCAATTTTCTAAATTGCATATTGATTTGATAACACATTTAATTTATTAAGTTGAATATTTTATGTCTGGGTTTACTTAGGTATGATTCATTTGGTTTTGTGTATTTAATTTAATTTGTTTAAAATCATTTATTTTCAATGTTTAATAATTTTGTTACATATGATTTAAATGACCTATTTTAGAACAATAATTAAAATTCTCAGTTATTCTATATTTTAAGTTAATGATAATATTTACTTTCGTTAAATATAAACAACTTTTAACTTTTAATCTAAATCAATCAAATTTCAACTAACATCACAGAAACTTTATTTAAAATATGCTAAAACAAAGCTAAATTTCAGACTTCACTTACATGAAATCTTAATATTGTATCTTGTATTTCCTAAATCTATGCCAAATCTTATTAAATTTTACTTATTTTATTGTTTATGCTATATGTATTCGAAACTGGGTTTTTTTGTAATTATATCATTAGTGAGAATTAAATGTAGATTCTCACCTATATATATTTATAATGTTGCATATATTAATGCACAAACAAAATACCCTGTTTTGAAATGGATAAAATCTCTTAATCGAGATATAATTATTAACTTACCAGATAGATTTGCTTTTAAATATGATATTTAAATGATATCTAGGTGAGATGATAAAATGCAGCATAAATCTATAATTCTATATTATTAATTTTCTTACTATGCTGTAGTTCCCCATAAATAAATAAAAGCCTATATAGATAGCCTTATACTTGGATTCATAAATTTTCCTTAATAGTATAGTTTTGAATACCATCATATGAACTGATGAGGGATAGTTTCATGAAGGAAACTATTACTTAACATTTTAATTTTTATTCTATGATTATGTTGTCAGCGGGGTGTATGAGTCCTTTAGAAACGCTATGGCATAACTCACTTGTTGCTGCATTTCTTTACTGGGCGTACACATTAGGGCTACACCAGTACACTTAGTTCAGGCAATTATCTTCCTCAGATGGGATTGGTATGCACCTCCCATTCTGCATCCTTAAGTAATAGAGCTTGAGACTCCTATGGAGCATAAGATTCCTGCTTAAATAAATTGGTCGATCAGCTGGACTAAAGGTCTTCTATTCACAGCAATGAGTTCAGTCAAAGGGAACTGCTACTTGGTATGAATCCTGTGAAAAAGGCACATATATGAGATGCAGGAACCCAGAGTTATATGTTTTATATATGCCTTAGTATTTGAATTCTGACTGCCCATAATCAGTTCATCCCACTGTTATAATTGTTATTTCAGCTTTGACTAGAATTTGAATCCAATTTGATAGGCAAATTATCTATATAGAGAGTACATTTATTATTCGTGCTTAAGTTAAATACTATATTATTTATAATTAATGATAATCATCTCCACTAACTATTAAAGTGGATCTATATCCAATTAAATAGCATAAACTAGGCATAGATAATCATGAGCAAATTCACTTCATTGTAAAGATTAATATTAATGCTCATAAAAGTATAAAATCTAAATGTATTGTTATTTCATCACATGTGAGTGATTTTCTTATATATATAGCTAAATAAATTAACATTTGTAACCTAGAAATTATAATCACTTGTGTGTGATCAAAATGCTATATATACATGTACAGTAAGTGCCTGAATATTAAAGTGTCACCTACGAGTGGTTCATATGTGTTAAGAACCTATTAGGTTGTAACCTAAAATTTATAATCACCTGCGAGTGATTTTATATACCAAACATATATGTAACCCATTTGTAAGATTATATCTAAAACCATCACTTGCGTGTGAACCCAAATTTAATGTAAACATCTTTTAACCACCTGCGTGTGAGAACAACCATTTAACCATTGTAATATTGTTTATTTATTATTTCAAAACTTAACTTTTATTAAATTAACTTTAAATTTAAATTGGATTCATGTCTTAGTATTGCTCACCGACTCATAAACATTCTTAGATTTGATAATGATTTATTATTAGTTATTGAAAATCATTTCATTGTTTAATAATCATATACTAGCCACATGATACCTATATAGCTATACTAGATAGAATGTCAGCTTTCCCAGTCTTTTTCTCAACTGATGTGCTACTGCTGGCATGTGAAGAAGGGAAATACTGCTGTGGCCTCAACTGTGTCATCCACAAGATGGTAAATCTCTGAGCAATGATGGAGGAACTAGGATTAGGCCAGAGTCGTGGCATCCACCACCGTAAACTGGTAAGCCTTTCGTTGATTTACCAAAGTTCTAGATTTTGTTCAGTGAATGGACATATTTGACCATTACAGTCTAGACTTCAACATCAATTCTTAATTCATCATCATCATCATTTTTGACAATAATTGATCCATTATAGAATGAACACTTCTCAAAATTTAATCCATTTTTCTGATGTTTTTCCCCTTTTCTCCACATCATCTCCACTCTTTTTCTTATTTTATCAACCATCTTACATGTGGTCTCTTTCTAGATTTGTACTTTTTTTTTGAAATCCAGTTTACGATTTCAACTGCTTCATCTATTATCATCTCGTCTAGAAATATATTCATCCCAACTCTAGTTTTTTCATGATTAATAACTATTTGCTCTCACCCATGTTTTTCACAATGTCTTCTCATTTCTTCTAACATACCTCTTTCCATACTTTCTGATTAATCTGATGTCTCTATATTGCTCTTCTGTTAAATGTTTGTGCCTCAGATCTATAAGTAAGAATTGGTATAACATACTTATTAAAAATCTTTATTTTAAAACACATAGTCATAGTTCCTTTTTATGTTATTTCTATGAAAAGCATCCAACCAAATTTAAATCTATGATTAATTTCATTAATTATGTTTCCATATTTAGTAATACTCTGATCAAGGTCTTTATAGTTCAAATTTTTTATATCATTATCAACCTTTTTTTACATGGAAGAAAATCCATTAAACATAACTGTGGTGTTTATCATATATCTTTTGCCCTATTTACATCTAATTACTCTTGCAACATTACCTGACATTTAGAAGCATCATTTGCAAGTCAGTTACACCACTTATAAAATTTAGCTGACTTCAACAATCTTGACTTCAACAATCTGCATTTACTTTTACTTCCTTAGCTTCCCATTTCAATCCATAAAATACTTCTTGCAAAATTGTTATAAAATGTTTTGGTGATATGAATTTTTTCTGTCTTAACCTATTCTCAATCTTAATCTTACTTATGTAGTCTTATATTTTGCTGTTCTGGTTGCAGAAAAAAGTTTGTTATTAACTAAAAGGAGACTCATTGATTCCTCTTGTAGGCCTTAAAGGAACTGAGAGGGAAAATTCCTAATTTCCACTCCATACATTCTTGTCATTGCAGCTGTTATTACTATGTGATTATTTATATAGTATACGAACATGGATGGCTGCTCACCAACACGCATTAGCCAGTGTGGTGAGTTTATTGGCTTTTTACCTCTGAGTTTAAGAATATTTTTTTCAATATATACAATCAGGACAGACAAAAATAAATCATGACCCTTATTCGCAGGAGGCTGTAAAGTCACCAACCAAGGCAGCGGTTGGTGGCTGAAGGTGTTAAGAATCCTTTGATTGCCGACTCAGGTGGCCATTTGATGATGACTTTTTATTTCAGTACTTACAACTTCAGATCACTTTCAATTGAAGGAAAATTGCAAGAGTTAGAAGAACTGTCTTATATTAAATGGGACATTATTGGACTTTGTGAAGTTGGAAGAAAAGCTGAAGAAATGATTGATTTAAAAAATGGACATATAAAGGCACATATATTGCTAATAAAAGTGGAGTAGGATTCATTATAAATAAAAAATGGAAGAATAACATTGTGGAGATTGATGGTGTATCAGACAGAGAGGCAGAATTAGTTTTACAACTTAATAGCAGATACCCAATGCAGGTAATTCAGGTTTATGCCCACAAGTTCTCATAGTCATGAAGTTATAGAAGATTTTTATATGGATGTACAAAAGGCTTTTGATCAGAGTAAACAGCATTTTAAAATTGTTATGGGAGTCTGTAATGCTAGAATTGGTCAAGAAATGAAAGATGAAAATGCTGTACGTAATTTTGGTTATGGTAATAGAAATGAGAGAGGACATAGACTTGTGGAGTTTGCAGAAAAAGAAAAACTTTATATTATGAATTCTTTTTTTGAGAAAAATGTTAAAAGGAAATGGACATGGAAGCATCCAAATGAAAGTACAGCAGAATTGGATTATATTTTGACTAACAGAAAATACAAACACAGGAAGTGATAATCGATTAGTAAGATGGAAGATACATGTTAATGCAAAACTAAAGAGACAAAAATTATGAAGAAAAACAATATTTACAGTTGATATTCCTAATCTTCAGACACATTCTAATGAATTTAAATTAGAACTTACAAATCGCTTTCAAGTAGAAGATTTTGAACATGATTCAGATTTGAATGACATTAATAGAAAAATTAGTGATACACTTTTAAAAACTGCAACCAAGATAGCTGGTAGAAAAAAGCAGCAATTGACCAATAAAATTTCTACTGAGACTAGAGAATTTATAAAAAAAGACGGAATATGAGGATATACAACAATGATGCATTAAAAAAAATTGAATATCTCGAATTTTGTAAAATGGTGGGAAAAGAGTTGAAAATGATATAAGAAAGTATAATTGTGAACTGGCAAGGAAAGCTGTAGAAGAGAATAAAGTCTAAAGAGTATAAATCAACATTTTGGTACTGGTAGGAAATTTACATCTGCAATAAAAAAAAAGTTGGCATTATTACTAAAAAGAGAGATGACATCATCAAATGTGTAGAAGACTTTTATCAAGAATTATATAGTAATAAAAAAGAAGTGCCTCCTATACTTATATCTTCCGAATTTCCCAGAATTTTGAATGAGGAAGTGAGACATGCAATTAAATTTATGAAGAAAGGGAAGGCTCCAGGTAATGATGGAATTATAATTGATATATTAAAAGAAGCAGGTGAAAAAATAATTTTTTTTTAGCAAAGTTATATACCAAATGTCTAAACGATAAAGATGTACCAGATGATTGGAAGAATGCGGTATTAATATTTTAAAAAGGTGATAAACAAGATATTAGAAATTACAGACCTATCAGTCTTTCATCAGTTTTATACAAAATTTTTACTAAGATAATTACAACTCGTCAACAGAAAACACTGGATTTCCACCAACCAAGATAACAAGCTGGAGTTAAAAGTGATTTTAGTACAGTAGATCATATCCAGGTATTTAGAGAAATTATAAAGAGAACAAAGCTTAGGATTTGTAGACTATGAAAAGGCATTTGATTCTATAAACATTTCTTCAGTAATTAAAGCATTGGATCATCAAGGTGTAGATCCAGGATATTGTCATATTTTAAAGAATATTTATAAAAATGCAACAGCAACAATTAGATTACATAATGATAGTAGAAAAATCAACATTGAAAAGGGTGTAAGACAGGTGACTCCATATCTGCAATACTTTTTAGAGCAGTGCTGCAAGAAGTGTTTTGTGGATTAAAAAGAAAAGCTAAAGGAGTGAAAGTAAATGGAGATTATTTAAGTCATTTAGATTTTTCAGATGATGTAGTTGTTTTGGAAAATAATGCTTTAGAGCTACAGGAAATGTTGCAGAAGTTATCTGATGAAAGTAGGAAAGTAGAACTAAAGATAAATGTTAAAAAGACTAAAGTAATGTTTAATGAATTTTCTCAAAATATGAAAATAAAGATTGATTATGATGAATTAGAAAAAGTTAACAGTTACAAATACTTTGGTCAGATTATTAATACAGATGGAAATATAATGGATAAAATTAATCATAGAATTAAACTTGATTGGAGTCGTTCTGGTAGAAATAACTTGATACTAAAAAAAATATGCCTATGTGTTTGAAAAGGAAGGTTTTTAATAAATGTGTTTTGCCAGTTCTTACTTATGGATCTGTGACTTGGACATTTAATAGAAGAGCAATACAGAGACTCCAGACCACTCAAAGAAGTATGGAGAAATGCATGTTGGGAATAACAAGAAGAGATTGAAAATGCATTGTATGGGTAAAAGTACAAACATGTGTTACTGACCTCATTGAAAAAATTACAAGACTGAAGTGGAGTTGGGTTGCACATATTATTAGAAGAGATAATAATAGATGGACAATTGAAATTTTAAACTGGATTCCAAGAGATTGTAAAGACACAGAAACAGACCACATGTAAGATGGATGGGTGAAATAAGAAAGTGTGCAGGGATGATCTGGAGAAGAGAAGCTAAACATAAAAAAAGATGGATTGAACTTGGTGAGACCTTCATCCTGCAGTGGATTGATGATGGTTGATAATGATGATGATTTTGCTGTTCCATTTCTGTAAATATTTTTTAAAATATGATAATATTCTAAATCTATAATTTGATGATCTGATGCTTTAGATGCTTTAATCTCGATAGAAATGTTTCTAGAATCAAATGATTTTTTTATAATCTATATATCAAAAGCATAATGGCTACTCATATTTCTTGGTCTTTTCTAAAACATGGTTCAATACCTGGATATAATCGACTATTACATATAAAAATTAGTTTAAAATCTAGCTTATTTTTTTGATTGGTTGAAATCCAAAATTGGTTGTAGACGAGCTGCAAATATCTTGATAAAACTTTTTTGTATAGAACTGATAAGAGACTGATATATCTGTAATTTCTAAGATCTTTTTTATCATCTTTTTTAAATATTAATATTAGTGCTGCGTTTAGACTTTTGATATATAACTTTGTCAAAAATTTTCCTATCTCTTCACCTGCTTTTCTTAAGATGTCAATGATAATTGTATGATTATGTGGAACTTTCCCTTTTTTTATAGATTTAATTGCATTTCTCATTTCTTCATTAAACATTTTGGACAATTTAGATGATGTAATTGTATTAAAAGATAATTTTTTTGTTCTTTATTACTACACAATTTCTGATAAAACTCTTTTATACATTTCATGATGTCATCTTTTTTTTCAATAATAGATCTAACTTTTTCTCTTATTGCAGAAATAAGTTTCCCATCAATATCAAGCTGTTGTTTTACACTTTTTGAGTCTTTTCTTATCTTCTATATCTTTACTTGCTAATTTAAAATTATATTTTCTTATATTATTTTTACAAAATTCTAGATATTCAGTTCTTTATAATGCATCACTTTTATGTATTTTTATATACATTTTTTTCGTAATTTTTCTTGTTTCAATATAAATTTTAGCAGTCAATTTCTCACTAGCTATCTTTTGCAGTTTTTATAAATGTATTTGTTATCTTCCTATTCATTTTATTCAAATCTGATCGATGTTTAAAATTTGTAAATATTTGAAAACGATTTGAAAGTTCTAATTTAAATTCATTGGATGCTTCTGTGAAGGTTAAGATGATCAATTGTGAATACTATTTTGCTTAATAACTTTTATTTTTCTACTTTTACATTAACACAGATCTTACATCTCACTAACTGATGATCACTTCCCTGTGTTGTATTTATTAAGAAATTTAAGAAATATATATTTTCCTGTTAATCAAAATATAATCCAATTCTGATGTACTTTCATTTGGATGCATCCATGTCCATTTCCCTTTAATATTTTTCCAAAACAAATGATTCATAATATATAGTTCTTTTTCTGAAAATTCCACAGGTCTATGTCCTTTCTCATTTATATCGCCATAATCAAATTTACTTATAGCACTTTCACCTTTCAATTACTAACCATTTCTAGAATTAAAGTCTGCCATGATAAATTTTAAATGTTATCTACTCTACTTCTTCATCACAATGAAAACTGACTGGAGCATAAATCTAAACTATCTGCATTTGATATCTGCTATTAAGTTGAATGACTAATCTTTCCACTCGGTATGACACACCTTCAATCTCCACAATGTTATTTTTCTGTTTTTTTAATTTATAATCAATCCTACTCCATTTGTATTTCTAATGTTTGTGCATTTGCAATATTGTACTTGTCCATTTGTTAAATCAATTTTCTTTTCCCTTTACTTCTAACATCATAAGGCCAATAATGTCCCATTTAATATTAGTCTGTTGTTTTTCCAATTTTTGCAATCTTTCCTTCATTGAAAATGATCTACAGGTGTGAGTACCTAAATGAAAGGATATATCAAATAGTATCCTGGGTTCACATTCCAAAGATTCTTAGCACGTCTCACCTTTGCCATTACCCAGTGTCTTGTCTGGTGATTTACAGCCTTCTGGAAATAAGGGCCATGATTTAGTTTTGTCTGTCATAATTGTAAATGTCTATAAAAAATTTATTCACTCACAGATTTATTCTGTCTCCAAGAAAACTCCACTACTATTTCAGTTAATAGCTACCACGTAATGATCTTAAACTTAGGGATAAAAGTCCAATAAACTCACCATGTTGACTACTACGGCAAGAATATCTAGCTGAATATTAGGATTTTGCCGTACTCATTTGCTTTAAGGACTCAAAGAGGAATCAAAGAGTCTTCTTACAACTAACAGAAAATTCCTTTTTAAGTTAAATAAATAAATAAAATTTAATTTAGATTAACTGAGTAGAATTATAAAATGATTAATCACCCACGCTCCAATGGTTGCCAAGTAATTAGCAATATTAAAACCATGATTTTTTTTCTTATATTTTATACATTTCATAACTTTCTTAAATAAAAATAGATTAATCATTATTATTTTAATTTTAAAAATCATGTTTAATGTAATTTTACCTTTCTATTAAGTATCTGTTTTTTTCCTTAAACTATTCTGTTCAGAGTTCCGTATTTAGTTGATTAGGTTAAAGTTAGAATTTTTTAATGTTCTTTTAAATATATGTTTCCAGTGCTACCAGATAATTTATATCTATCTTCTCCCCTTCCTCATCAGTTCAAGTTTTTGCTCCATATAAAATAAAATATTTTTCAGGTTTGATTCCGCGTTAATAGGTAAAGTAATAATTGAACTTTTAATAAATCATATTTAGTTATTGCAATTTTTTTCATTTTTCCAGAGCTATTTAACCAGATTTCTAAACTTTAAAAAATATTTATTCTATGATCTGCTTTTCCTACTTTTTTATTTTACAGGTTTTAGTGTTTGAACTAATCTCATGCATTATGTATGCATATATAGGGCCAGTGTGTGTGAGTATGCAGGATGTGCAGGACATAAAAATGTCTCATTAATAAGACCACCATGTCACTGCAAGAATTAATAAAATTTATAGTAAATAAAAATATTTAGATTTCTGAAACACAGCATTGTTAATAACCTGTTCTGATTGTAAATATTTTTTAATTAGAGAAATACTTTTTTTTTTTCATGTGTCAAATGCATTGACCGGGAAGCACACCCAGGCCCGTTGCTTGGAGGGCAGTTATGCTCATATATTCTACCATTGTGCTAAATCGAAAAGAATGGTATCATGTCACTGCGATAAAAATAATAAAATGTATATAAATGGAAATATTTAGAATTCTGAATCACTTTTATTTAAATATCCTAATTTCCAGAAAAAAACGACACTGTACTATTAATAATTCATTTAAAAATAGACTTATTTAAAAAAAATATTGCCTCATAATAATTAAGATAATTCTGCAATAGGTTGGGGAACGGTCATATAATAGACAAATATATTTATCAGTCATATTTTATATAACAATATACTTTGGTTGATAAAGACTAGTAAATGAGTGGCAGATGTAAAATATGGGTTTTTGAAATTGATATTGATGCGATCTTAAAAATTGTTTTGTAATACCAATTTCACTTTTATTTTAATATAGATATTTTTTTTTTACCTGTTTTACTAATCTGATTTTCCTCAGATTTAAATATCATGAGGTTTGTTACCTGGAAACTCATAACTGATCCATAATATTATCCAAATACAAGATGGCCCAAATCCAAGGAAAACAACTAGTAAAAAAAAACATAACTTTTTAAAAAGATATTATTGTCCATATTTTTTTTCCTTAGTAATGTAAATATATAATGTAAATCTTTAACCTCTAAATATTGGAGTATATAGTGAACATATACTAATGTACAGTATGTTCAATGCACCCAAGTTATTATATTAAAAAATTGAGCATATACAGTATAAAATTGAATCATGAAATAGTACAAATATTTTAACTTTGTTAATAAAATACATAAACAAGTTATGCATGAGAGATTCCAAATAAAACTAAAAATGGCAAACGAGAATTATTTTTAAGACTCTAATTCACATGCTGATTAGAAGCAACTTAATTCAAGCTAATCAATATTCATCACATAAAAGATTTTTAGAAGTTAATTTGTGTTTGCCAAAATAAAGAGAATTAATATATAATTAAAAAAGTAAAAGTGTAAATAATTAAAAAAAAAACTTAATGCTCTACTGTTCCATATTTTTGTTAAACAAAAGTGTATAGAATTCATTTTGTTTTAATTTACAAATTTATTTCATGGTACAGAATCACTAGAATTTAACTTTCACAAAGATACTTATGCAGCAACCCTGTACTTATATATATTTATATGTGTGTATATATATCATCATCATTATCATCATCAACCATTATCAATCCACTGCAGGATGAAGGTCTCTTCAAGTTCAATCCATCTTTTCTTATATTTAGCTTCTCTTCACATTACCCCTGCACACTTTTTTATTTCATTCATCCATCTCACATGTGGTCTCTTTCTGGGTCTTTTACAATCTCTTAGAATCCAGTATAAAATTTCAATTGTCCATCTGTTATCATCTCTTTTAGCAATATGTCCATCCCAACTCCACTTCAGTCTTTTAATTTTTTCAATGAGGTCAGTAACACCTGTTTGTTCTCTTACACATATATTGCATTTTTGATCTCTTCTTGTTACTCCCAACATGCATCTCTCCATACTTCTTTGAGTGGTCTGAAGTCTCTGTATTGCTCTTTTGTTAAGTGTCCAAGTCTCAGATTCATAAGTAAGAACTGGCAAAAACACATTTATTAAAAACCTTTCTTTTCAAACACATAGGCACATTTCCTTTCAGTATCAAGTTATTTCTACCAAAACACTCCAACCAAGTTTAATTCTATGATTAATTTCATCCATTATGTTTTCATCTGTATTAATAATCTGACCAAGGTATTTGTAACTGTTAACTTCTTTTAACTTATCATAATCAATCTTTGTTTTCATATTTTGAAAAAATCTATTAAACATTATTTCAGTCTTTTTAACATTTATCTTTAGTCCTATTTTTCTACTTTCATCTGATAACTCCTGCGACATTTCCTGTAACTCTAAAGCATTATTTGCAAAAACAACTACATCATCTGCAATATATAAATGACTTAAATAATCTCCATTTACTTTCACTCCTTTAGCTTCCCATTTTAATCCACAAAATACTTCTTGCAGCACTGCTGTAAAAAGTTTTGGAGATATGGCATCACCCTGTCTTACACCCTTTTCAATGTTGATTTTCCTACTATCATTATGTAATATAATTTTGCTGTTGCATTTTTATAAATATTATTTAAAATATGACAATATCCTGGATCTACACCTTGATGATCCAATGCTTTAATCACTGATGAAATGTTTATAGAATCAAATGCCTTTTCATAATCTACAAATCCTAAGGATAATGGCAACTCATATTCATTTGTCCTTTCTATAACTTCTCTCAATACCTGAATATGATCTACTGTACTAAAGTAACTTTTAAATCCAGCTTGTTCTCTTGGTTGATGGAAATCCAGTGTTTAAGATATATATAAGGGGGTATATATATGGCTCTATAAATGTTTATTATTTATATATGTATTAAATTACACTTCCATGCTTGGTCTATATTAAATGTCAATATATTATTTATTGTTTAACAAGTTAAACTAAATACAAGCCATTAATAGTGTTCCCAGTAGAATATCTGCTTCTACTTCATTCAGCTTAAGAAGAAATGATGCTTTCATATTCTGAGAGGTAGATACTTAGATAATATATATAATGTATCAGTAAAACCATTCAGAACATAGACAATTCCAATACCAGTAACAATTAACAATCTCAAACTGTTGTCAAGGCAATCTGCTTTTAATAAAACAATAATATAAATACATAAGAAAAATTAACACACACACAGTAATTAAGAGATTAATAGTAAGTCATTAAATAGAATAATTTAGACATAAACAATAATTCATATTTTAGATTAAATAAATAATTCTGATAATTTAAAAAAAAGTCAAGCTGAAGTGAGACTTTAACTTATAATTACCCCTCCTCCTCACTTTTTTATTTAACACTTTTTTGTCATTCCTGAAGTAATTTTGGTTCTGCTGTTATATTACAAACTGTATTTTTTGAGATACTTTAAATTGCATGTTATTAGTGCTGTATGATTGAGCTCACATTTTTACTTGCAGTAGAATGGTACTAAAATGATTATATAGCAAAACACAATTTCTTCAAAGCCATCATTACTGAATGTATACTGCAAAAGATCCTCAAAATTTAAATAGTTTTTTAATGCATAAATTGTTATAGAAATATGTGTAATGTTTAATATTCTACATCTTTGACATGAAGGTACTTAGCAAAATTCATTACTGCTGGAAATGTTTAAATCATTCTTCTACAACCATTTATTGAAATATTTCATTATTTTAAAAACAAAATTGTATACCTTCAATTATTAATTTTTTAATTAAAAATTCTAAAAGATCAAAATAATCAAAAATCAGAAAAATCAAAGTATTTTAGTCTTTTCTCCATGTGCATTGTGCCTTCTCTTATTTGTTCTTCTATCTTGAAAGTATTTATATGATTATAGTTTGAGAAGGTTTTTGGAATAATAAAAAAGCATATTGATATTTTGCCTAGTCAATTAAAGATCCATGATTATTTTTACACAATAATTGTGCAATAATTATTAAAAATTGAAAGTATTCATGATTCCACTTTTATTCTATATGTATATGTTTTATTTTTAAAAATAAAAGTTATTATCATCTATCACAATGAAAACAAAACAAGCAACAGTGATCCAATCAACTCAACTTGTGAAACTGATTTTTACTATATCATTATTGATGCTGCCTTCAGATTTTTTGAGATATTGTAAAAATTATTAAGTAATTTTAATATTTTAAAGCAGTTGTAAAGCAGAATTTGATAGATTTATCAAAAAATAATATTTGTTTATAAATTTGAAATAAAAAAGATTTCATTCATTTTCTGAAGATTATTAAATCATGTTTTACATCCTTTGTTCTGTTTTTATTATTATTTGTTCCAATAGTTGCAAAAATCAAATACGATTTTTTTTAAATATTTTTCATTTAAAAATTTATATTTTTCCCAAATCAAGTTCAATTTATTCATATTCTGATACAGAGTAATAATTAAAAGATTACAAAAAGTCTCAACAGGAAGAATAATAAACCTATTGCAATGCACAATAATTAATAAAAAACTAGAGTTTATAATTAAATTTAAATTGTTTTTATATGTACTTTAAGGCTGTATCCATGCAATAATATCATTGCTTTTATTCAGATTTTTTTCTTTGAGCAGTGAAGTTGTAAATATATTCATTTACACAATGGGAAATATAGAGGTATGGAAAATATTGAGCATAGAATATGATCAAAAATCAGCACTGGAACCATCATTAATAAATATAAATTCTAATATGGCATCACCAGCATTAAATATCAAGAGGTTAATCATCATTTAACCAATGCTAAAGTCAAGACATAATATAAAAGCAATCATCAAAATTTCATATGCAGCTCATATTTACATGGTAAAATATTTACAATAACCAAACATAAAAACTTCTGGTTTATTATGATATCAATGCTAATCATTGTCAGATGCCCTGGGTCATTGTATTAAGAATGTATCAGCTATCAATTAACAATTTATCAAATCTAAAAAATGATGTATGTGGACTTTAGATATGATCTTTGCCTTTGCACCATCCAAATAATTCTACAGAAAACCATCTGCATGCTCATACATATACAATCACACACAAGACCCAAATGATTGTAAATTTAGAATTAATATTTTTTGAGCACATGGTTATAAGCAATGAAATAAAATAATCTACTGGCTATTAAGATGTGTTTTAATTAATAAAATTTTATCAGGTAGACCAAACTCTACAGGTTATTTAAATGACACATTAACTGTTCTGTAATTGTTAATGTACATTAAAAAAATTACTTTATATATTTTATTTTTAGTATGTCCTTATTTATAAAATATTGCTTTCAATTTCTGTTATAGATTTTAAATTTAACCTAGTTTAAATATAACTTGTCTATATTTTTGGTTTTGCACAGACACTAGAAGTTTTAATACTTTGGGATTAATGCTGCCACGATGTAATCTTTTGGTCACGATTATTTTAATTTTGCAAATTGTATTAAAGTCATAACTATGATATTCTGTCATCACAACCCCCCCCTCTTATATGCACTGTAGAAAGAAACAAAATTCTTCTACTAATATGGGCAGCAAAATTATTATGAAAATCTAAAGTTGCAAAGTTAGACTAATTATTAATGGTTGATTCTGCCATGGCAAGGTTAATCCCAAAGTATTGAAATTTTTATATTTTAACATTTTACTTCTTTCTTGGTCAGCATCACAAGGGTGCTGATTTTATTATAACAATGGTTACAAAAACGGTTTTCAACCAAATTCTTTTCAACCAAACAGGTTTCATCTGCTATGGCAAATACTACACACCATTGTTCCACTTTTATTGATGTGTTTATTTTGATATAAGCCTTATTATAAATAACCTTTTATAAATCAGTTTTAAATAGTCAAACCTTACTATCTGTTTAAAAAAAAGATCAACTATTTTTATTCAGAACTCTTACTTGTTTCAGATGTTTTTACATTTATTATAGTTTTTTTAATTAAGGAAATATTTATTGGAATACAGATTCTACAGAATAAATTGAATTATAGCTCTATTAATTTACATTTGTTTTAGTCTTTATTTACATTGATTACAATTCAACTTGAATTTACATTTCTCTTTTATCTTGTGCAGTTTAATATTACGTCTGGTCTTTGGTTACATCGTGTCAAATCAAGCAGTCATTTTTCATTTGGTAGTTTGCTTTATCTGTTTTCTATTATTTTTGTTCTTTCCACTTTTCCACATTCTTTCTGTCCTTATCTTTTTTTCTACCTTCGTTCGTTCTTCTTTTTTGTCTCTTTTTTATTTCTTCTTCTGTCTTCTAGTTTCAGTTGACAATCATTTTATAACTTAGATGTCAGTTTAAGAGGTATGATTGTCAGCTCATCCAGAGTTATCTGTTCCCACGTGTCTGCATATAGTGTGTGGGATGTTATAATACAGTCTCTGGTTTTCAGACTGCAAAGGTGTTTCTTGAAGACTAGCCATGGGTTTTCCAAGTTGTCTCAAAAAACATTGTGACTCATGGTCTGCCACTTTGCAAAAAGAATCATGATCACCATTTGGATTATAACATATTTAAGGAGTAGTAAAAAATATTTACATGCTGATAAAATTCGTAATATATATCTGATTTGTGAATTATTATAATAATGTTTTTAAATTCTGTTGTTTTACCCATAGCCTTCTGTGAATAGCTTTATATTATCTGATGGACCACAATTTATTTATGAGGTTGTTAAAATTATTACAATATATATGTATTATCATTTCTTTTATAAACTGTTGATAAGCTTAATTTTATATTTATAACAAAGAATAATTTTAATTTTCTGAAAAATGAATTTAAAATAATTTATCCAAGACAATTCAATTCAGTATACACTTTATATTGAATTGAATGATATATTGTAATGGGCACATACTTATGTTACATTGTTTTTTATTATTAAACATTAAAAGAATAAAAGTTCACAAATAAAACTCTTTTTAAGAATTAAAAATTGAAATTAAAAAAATCATCTTAAACTTGTATAGATATAAAATTGCACAGATAAAAAAAAAATTATTAAAATAAAACTTTATTAAAAATAGAAAAGGTATTTTAAAAACAAAAACTAAAAAGATTTAGAGATAAAAATATATCTTTAATTTTGAAAAACACATTAATTAATCAGAAATGGAAATGATTGTTTTAATTAGCTAAATGTAAACTAGCCTTGGGCATTTAAATGTAAAAGCAACAGTCAGATAGGAAAACAATAGAAACTAATAGCCAATGAAAGAAATCCCTCAAATTGGATCTCAACGAAAAGGTTTTCACCATCATGACATAATGTTGAGTTAATTCACAAAATTATTATAAAAGGAAAGGTTTGAAAATAAAAGAATTAATTGGTTATTAGAAAAGAGTAGAGAGATATGTGTTAGTGCGGAGGTGAAGGAGAAGGGATTGAAAAGACGCACTCTTCAATCCCTTCAGTTCTGCTAAGAAAGAGAAATGAACTATCGTTTTCTACATTGAGGACCAGTTAAAGCAATAACCTCCAGATGGATAAATAAATCGGCCTACAGAATATCAACCCCTTTAGGATGGCGTGGGAATTCATGTTCATGGCAAGCAATGGATAAAGTTGGACATTTTAAAAATTGTAAGAACTTTATATTCACTTGAAAAAATAAGAACTCTAAATTTTAAAACCTTTTAGTAAATAATGCAATAGAATCCTATCTGACCAAACTAAATTCATCATTAATAGTGTTATTTGATGTATTTTTTTTTATTTTAAATCATTTCCATTTATATTTTTTGTTCTTTAAGTTTTATTATGATTTTTGTTTTCCAATAAATAAAAATATATCAATGTTAAACTTAAGTCAGGCATGAATGGCTGTATAGATTTGTAAAGTTATATTAGGGGAGGGTAATCTTAGGTTATCTGTGTCATTGTTGAATTGGGTCAATGGATTGGATATATTGGTGTAGTTAGTAGATGTAATGCAAGATTCGCTACGGCCAGAATCGCTTGTATCCGCCTCACACTTCTGTTTGCCTATGGAAGGAATTATAAGATGGAGAACACAGTTCCTTTCTATGGAGTTTTTTTATTGCTCTCCTTGTTAGATAGATGTAGTATTCCTATCTGATGAGAGGCAATTTTTTCTCTTAACTTTTTGTGCTGTCGTATTTTGTATTACATTGAATACATCGATATATCAGGTGGATTGACGCCAGTTTGACTGCAAACTTTTAGCCTAAGGTTAAATAGGGATAGAATGTTTTATCTTCAAATGAAAATCTATGTAGTCTATTTATACTCGACACTAAATAAAAATGCATTAAATTTAAGTTGTTTATAGATGCTTGCATGGATTCATTATTGGTTAATTATGTTTTGGGTTTTCATAAATGTATTTATTTGGAGGTCTTTTAAGTTATTGGTGACAATGCAAGCATCTTATGGTGAATGCTATTGGGTTACTTATAAATTTCCCTCTGCAATTGTCTGTACCAATGATTTTGTATTTTGATCGTTTATGTTTATTTTGAAATGTTTTTGACCGTGGAATCTATGTAACCGATCTATTCTCAACATTTTTAAACAAATCTGTGCGAACTAATAATAGTATAAAATTTAAAATGTAAATTAAAAATCTAAAATAAAAGTAAAAATAATGTTAAATGTTAAAGTAAACATATTAAAGTAATAATGTTAAATCTTATATATATATATATATATATGTGTGTGTAAATAAATTTTTGTATGTTAATTACTGGCAGTGGCTTATTTTATTCTTTTTTTATATATTCTTAGATAAGAATTTATTATAAAATTTAAATCTCTGCTACTCCCTGAGCTAGTGACAATGAGCTAATGACCAGAATCAATATATATAAAGAAAAAAAATTTTTTTTGACTCATGTATCTGCCTACTTTATAAATTTTTCTAGGTTCAAATGCCTAGATGGCGCCCTGTAGTGCAGTTGATGTTAAGCTCATTCTCCAGACCATTACAATATATATATATAAATATAATTATTAATATATTTATCCTGAAACTTTTTATCAATTCATTTTTAAGATGTCTGAACATAAATTTCCCATAATTTTTTTATTTTATATAAAAATTCTTTTTTTTTTAAAAAAAATACCTTTTATAAAAAAATTTATTAAAGAAACTGAAAGTCATATTATCATTTTAAAGAGAAATAAATTGTGTGCTTTCCTGAAGGTTTGTGTTAATGGTATTTTAGTTGTATTTTTATATTGGACTTTTTTTATCATCTAATATGAGTGTTGAATGTTTTTAAAAAAGTTTAACTTTATTTAAATAATCCAAATACATTCAACTGTTAATAATAGCACATCAAACAGGTTAGTATATGTACAATGTTTCAAGAGGTATTAGTATCCTCTTTTTTCAGGTGTTGCTGGCCTGACCAGTGACAATACTAGATTGAGATTCAAACCTGGACCCTTATATTATTGAGTATTGAATTTTAAGGTAACACACTAACAACATGAGCCATCCAACCAAAGGCAATGCTCAATAGAAATTTCATATATTTGTCTATGGGGTTTTCCTGTTTTCTCCATTTTTCCTAAAAGCAAAGTTTATTAATGGTTACTATACATAACATATAGTCACACTATATTGGATTATGAGATTACTTGAAATTGTTATGTGAGCAGTTTCTTCAAATTTTCTTTTTATACCTTTTCTTCTCTACCTGAACATTTTTGTATCTTTCCAATGGAACATATATTCATTGGCACATACATGGTCTGCTACCTTAGACACTTCTGTTTTCTCTCTTCTAATCATCAGTTTGTGTTCTCGTAAGCACTTTTCAAAGAGATGGCTGGTTTTACCAATATATGTTTTTCCACATTCACATGGTATTTCATAGATGCAGTTTTTTTCTTTTCTGCATTTCGAGTTTAGGCTTTGTAGATGTTAGAATTACTTGTAGTGTGATATGGCTCTGGAAAGCTATTCAGATATTATACTGATTGCAGATTTTCCACAATTTGTCTGCTATTTTTAAAATATATGGATACACTATAGTACCAATAATTGATTTTTCTTTTGATGATTCTTTTTGTTGTCTATTTAAGGTTTACTTTGATGGATAACCATTTTTCATAAGAGTTTCTTTTATATAGATCTTTTAATTTTTCAAATTTTGGTTTCTAAACAAACTTCTTTTGCTATGTTCTATAGTGATAGTATAACTACATGTTTTATGTTTCTGATTTGACTGGATTGTATAGGCTAGGTATTTTCCTGTATGTGTGGGTTTTTGGTAAATTGTAGTTTTGATTTTGCCATGATAGAGTTGTGTCACAAAAACATCTGAGAATGCCAATTTTTGTTCGTTCTGATTCTACTGTTAATTTAAGGGGATAGGTTGTTGATGTGTTTCCAGCAAGTTTGTAGCAGTGTTTCACCATGTGGTTATATTAGAAATGTATCATCTACTTAGAAAAGCTAAACTTTTTGTGAATATCTAACCTATACATTCAATCATACCAGAAATACAAAACATGAAGTTATATTATCACTATGAAACAAAGTAAAGAAAGTTTGTTCAGAAACCAGTTTGAAGAAAGAAAAGATCTATATAGAACGAATTCTTATGAAAAATGGTTATCCATTAGCTGTTCATAAGAAAGCCTTAAATAGACAACAAAATGAATCAGCAAAAGAAAAAACAATTATTGATATTCCAAAAATAGCAGACAAATTAAGAAAAATCTGCAATCAGTATAATATCAGAACAGTTTCCCAAAACCATACCACACTGTGAGGAATTCTAACATCTACATGGCCTAAACTTGAAATGCTGAAAAAAAAACCTGCATCTATAAAATACCATGTGAATGTGAAAGAACATATATTGGTGAGATCAGTCATTCTATTGAAAAGCATTTGCAAAAACACAAACTGATGATTACAAGAGAAAAAACAGAAATGTATAAGGTAGTAGACCATGTATGTGCCAATGGATATACATTCAATTGGGAAAATACAAAAATATTGGATAGAGAAGAAAAGGTACAAAAAAGAAAATTTAAAGAAATTGCTCACATGACAATGGCAAATAATTCCATAAGCCAATCTAGTGTGATTATATATAATGTATGGAAAACACTAATAGACTTTGCTCTTAGGAAAAAGAGGAAAAATCAGGAGGAACCTCCTAGATAAGTATATGAAACTCCTACTGATCATTATCTTTGGAAGGATGGCACAATTGGTTGGAGGGTTACCTTTAAATTAAATACTCAAGAATTTAAGGATCCTGATTTGAATCCCAAGCTAGTAATGTCATTGGTCAGGCCAGAAACCCCTGAAGAAGAGAATAGCATAATACCTCTCAAAACATTGTGCATTTATTAACTTGTTTTATGTGATATTATTAACCTTTTAACCGCTAATTTTATCATTGGTTGTATCAGATAAAAATCAAATCTTTTAATTGGCCAACTCACAAACTGAAGACAAAGCCTATTGTTAAAACATATTCGCCTATAATATTAAATTCAACTCAGATACGTTTATAAAAAGTATATAATTAATTTTTCAGGTGATGAAAAAAACGAAAGTTCTTTCAAAAATAAATTGCTATTTATTTATTCTAAGATATTCAATATCGGGAACATAAAAGTTATAATGTAAACAAAAAGATCGACTTTTACGTTATAGAAAAGTAAATATTTCTTTTTATTACAACTTCAATATTTTTACTAAAATCTTCAATATTTTTCGAAAATAATTTTGTTTTTTTATTATTCTCTCTGAAAATTATGTTTAATTTCCATAAATATTATTTAATAATAATTTAAATCGTATTCGAAATGAAAATCTCAGCGTTTTTCTTTATTTTCTTTGATCAGGCAGTTTCTTTGTTCTTTCCAGCCAATCAGAATGTCTTTTTCGGCTGAGAGCGTGCTAAGAACCAATCACAAATAATGTTCCTTCTTTGTTTAGGTTTAAAATGCGTTTTTTTCTATTTTTTACTTCTAAAATAAATCGGAAGATGTCACCATCGTACAGAACTTTTAAAAACGAATTCAATACGTATTTAACGAATTTTATCGTATGAAAACGAACTGAGTTAGAGTGATTTCAGATGTCGACGAGGAGCCTCGTCAAAAACAGTCTTTTGGTTAATAGTGGAATGTATTTGAAATATGTAAATAAAGTTAAATTTTTCTAAAGGCATTCAATACTCAAATTAGATGATGGGAATAATCCAATATAAAAATATAAATAAATTATATAGTTATAATATTTTATACATTACACATTTAATTCATTATAAATTTAATTCATTTAGATTTTTGAATGGGGACATAACATGTCAATATGTCAAAAAATTAAGAAAATTTGTTTATATTATATTTAGAATTTGCTCCAGTACTACAAATCTGTTAAAATGTAATTTGTATGTTATATAAAAGTATATAAATATATAATTGTTAAAGGTAATTATAATGAAAAATCTAAAAGATCTATTGTTGCTAATTGTTTGTGATGTTTTGCAATCTTAGGGTCCAGGGGTTGCTCTGTGAACTAAAATTTAGGATATTATTTTTTGTTTCTATTTTATTTGTTTACAATATGTTTTTTAAGTCACTTTGAGTCATGGATAATGGAAATTGACATGGGTAAATTATTGTATGTGGCAAAACTTCATTTTATAGGTGCAATTTTTTTAATATGCATCTATTTATGCATATAATATATATCGCAATATGTAAATAATTATTAACTATTTTGATTTAAAATACATCTGGTTCTTGTTTTATGTGGATTATTTTAATGTGATTTTGAAGTTATGTGATTCAAGTTTCTTCTTAATATCTTTTTATGCTGGTTTTATTTTCTGTGATAAAGAAGTTCATTTAAATTAAATATCA